>BLKR01015535.1:0-65118 GCA_011170035.1 Teleogryllus occipitalis
CTATTTAAACAATGTAACCGACTTATGAGCGGTTACAATAGGTGAGTTACTTTTTGTCCATTTACTACCCCCATTAAAATAAAATCTCTTAAAAGTGAGTGTTCCCTTCATAATAAATGCTTTTAAATGTGAGAGAGGTTTATAAAACATCGTGAGCGCCGGAGCGAGAACGGAGGCGCGAACCAGATCTCGAGAGGGAGGGCCGGTAAGGCCCTCGGGAACTTAACACGTTGGATCCGTCGGAGAGCGACACGCGTTAGCACGTCGCGGACCACTAGGTGTGAAAATACGCTGGTAATAAAATTAGATATCTAGCGTAAAAAATACGAATAATCTGTTCACTGGATCAGAGGAAGATTTTCCACCATAAACTTCCGATTTACCAACAAATAATATGATATTATTCGAATTGTGGGTTTGCGGGGGGTTTCGGAGTGTCAGTAGCCAATAGGGCGCTAATAAATTATAAATATAGTAATAGAATTACTATTAAATTGTAATAATACTAATTGTTTAATGTAAAACTAACGTTTAAATGAACCGAGTAAATGTTGATTGACTGGTATCACAACGTTCACGTTCATCTGTTCACATTGCAGAGTACCGATTCCAAAATTTCTCATGTCAAAGGTACTGAAATTCTCGCCTAGTGAACTGGTATACGTATTACGGAAAAGGTCCTAAATGCCTGGCGCTTTCTTTGAAGATTTCAGATATACGATATAGATGACATGCAGATATACAGGCGACATATAGAAATAGATGTAGATGACAACTAGTGAAGAAAATTGTGGTTTCCGCGCTTACATTACAATGAGGTTGGTATATAAGACCAGTAGTCAAGGAAGACAGCCGCTGTGTCGAAGGTAACCTCATCTATTTGCTTGAAAACGAGTATCGTGCAGGTATTCACTCGACGAAAAGTAAATAACGACGAAATGAAAACACGACCAATAGAGACATGGAACGAAATCCTGTGAGAACGGAAACAGTATGTGTGAAAGTTCGTGGGATTTTAAGTGCGCAAATTAAATGAAATGTTATGGTAAACAGTGATAGTAATATAAAAAAATAAAATTGTGAAAATCGTATCTTATTAAAACGTATCTATGGAATGTGTCCTTCCCTCGCATTCTCTTTCCAGTTATTTTGTAAAGAAAATGTTATTAGATCTTATAAAGAAATACCACTTGACGATTTTTAAACATAATCACGCATATTATGTGCATTTTCATATTTGTTATTATCTTATAACATAATGCGTTTTTTGGATTCGTTTACAATAATAAAGACATATCTTTTTTGTATACCAGCATTATAAACGACTCTTTCTATTGCAAGAAATCGTTCATAAAAGGACTTTTTACGGCACAGACGATGACGTATTATATTTTACGGCACGAGTGACTGCGTCATCACACATTGAGGCAATCGCGAGAGAATCTTGGAGCGATAGCGATATATGAAACAGCCGACCGCTGTTTTCTCATAGAGGTGTAAATACCCGACTGTTTTCTCATACAGGTGTAAATACCCGAGGCGTCACAAGAAGTTGTTTCTCAATATTAAATTTGATTCTCATATGTCATGGTTCCTATTATCCTTATCTCCTATCACAATAACAATATTATATTTCCATCAATCTCTCCTAAGATATTGGATACCATTATCCTGTTTTACTAGCTCGTCGTAATAATAAGAAGCCACATCAACGAATTTATATCCGTGGGTACGCAGAACCTGCCCATACGGGAAAAGGTAAATTGCACTATTATTGTAGGGACTAATTCTCATTAATTAAAAATATAAATCTGAAATTTGTTTCCATAGTTGAATAACGACAACTGCGTTTATTTCCTTGTAATTATTTAAATGATTACTTTAGCCAAAGAAAAATAGAACAATCACAAATATTTATTTTTAAGTTAACGACACTACTAATTAATACTAAATATTTGGAATTACTTTCTTTAATTTATTATTGGTGCACCTTCCAAAATTTCCTATACTATTACTCATTATTGAATCCATTTAGCGTTGCTTCCAACCACAATCTCCCAATTTTTGTCCTACAATGTATTTTAAATTTGGTCTTGCTACACAATAACAAAAAAATGTCAAAAAGTTTTATCACTTCCCTTTTTGGAGTAGCTGCTGCTGTACACTCGCGGCCCCATCAGTTTCCACAAACCTTCTTGTGACCACACATTTCATTCCATCCATTTTCTTCACGAATAACTTAGCACTAGGCCTCTGACAAAACTGTATATTAGAATTCACGGCGCTTATCACGCGTCTCCGTCCGTGCCTTACGACGGCTAATCATTCTCCGATAACTCTTTAACTTTTCGAAGCGTTTCTTAAAAAAAAAAACAAACAAAAAACAGTGGACGGTTCTCCTTACGCTGTTTATCCTTTCCATTTCTAATTCCCCTCTACTAATTATACACAACTAAATGTTTTTAGAAATTCGTATCATTTCCGAAATGTCCATATATTGTTGTATTCTTTTGACTCGTAAATGAATATTCTTTCAATTTCTAAATGTGATTTCTCGCCGCTCGTCATGCTTCAAAAACACTTGACGGCGCTCTCCTTCCATCGCTCCATTACTAAATAACTGTTTATAATGTTTCTTTTTGCATGACGGAATCATTACAGATGAAACTTTTGAACGCACTGCAGGAATACTCCGTAAGTGGATGCCGTAAACCATATGCGTAAACCACACCCGCTGAATATACGCGCACTCTGTAGGCGCACTTGCATCCTGTATGTTCTCTCAGTCCACGCATTCTGTACGCCCACCCTCTACACCCACTCTGTAAAAAAAGCCTAGTTTTAAAACCATCGACATTGATGTCGCAATTCTCCGATTAATACCAGGCGAATGCCGGAGCAAAACACTAACAAACGCGCCACGAACCTCGCGCGATCTTCCCCTCCTCTTCCCTGCCCTATCCTCACCCCTTACACACGCGTACATTCCATGCGTCCGTGCGTTTGTTGCAGGGTGGACGGTGGAGGTGCTGGAGCCGGCGGGGGCGCGGGAGGGCGGGGAGCTGCAGCTGTCGGCGGGCCAGGCGCTGCGCCTGCGCTGCGAGGGCCCCGAGCGCCCGCGCTGGCTCTTCCCGGCCGCCGAGGAGGGCGAGGTGGACGAGCCGCTGCTGCCGGAGGTCGAGGAGCAGGCGCCGCCGGCGACGGCGGCCGCGGGCAGTGCACCAGCCCGCTGGGCCGCCACGCTGCACCTGCCCAACGCCTCCTACTACCACACGGGTGACTACGCCTGCGAGCGCGACGCCGACCCGCCCGACTCCGTCGACCCGCCAGAGCACCTCGTCATCTACGTCTACGTCACAGGTACGCGCCCCGCCCCCGGGCATATGATTTATAATATATAAATATAAATAATGATAATAAGATTAAATAAATAGAAATAGGCATAATTCTGAGATGACTTTTGAGTTCATAAAAACGAATTTTTTCATTTCTTTTTAGAATTGATATTCAAAATACAGCTTGTGATCAAGAAACAACGGGTTTCGGTGGTATTCAGTATTTTATCTTTAAAATACGTACGAGAAAAGCAAAAAATATTTTGTCGATCTTCCGCCTCTAACGAGTTTTGAATAACATTTCAATTCACAGTCCTTCCGTAATAAGTTTGGAAATTTGTCATTGCTTCTTGAACAAGTGTCGGAGTCTCCACGATTTTATAATAAATTGATCATCTCCCGCTTTACTTTTCGCTGCTCTTTGTTATGAGATCAAGTACTTAAGATTTTCTTCGAGTATTGCTTTTAGAGATATGCTATATCCACTGGAACAATGTGGTCGAACCACGGAACTTTACACGATCCGAATTGCCGTTTACTACACGATTCAAATTCCCACACAACGTATTCGTACACATTCGTATTGCCACATAATTCCAATCGGCACTTACCACACTTCAAAATGTACACTTTCATGTTAGGTGTCCACTAAACCCTAGAGCTTCCAGATGGGCTTAGGAAAGGTGTTCGGGGCAGCTGACCGGGGACTGAGTGTGTTCTGCTGCTTGTGCCCCGCAGACCCGGAGTACCCGTGGGTACGCGCGGGCGTGGTGACGACGTGGGCGATGCAGCACGAGGAGGCGGTGCTCGACTGCCGCCCCAACAACCGCAGCCTGCACGTGAAGCTGCTGGACAGCATGGAAAAGGAGGTAGGCGCCACACCCCTCCCCAGCCACCTCCGCTTCCTCTCAGGAGGATCATCTTGAGCAAGGGCTGGTAATGTGCTCGATGAAGATAGAACAAACCACATTAATTTCGATCCAATACAAACTGATATTGGTACCAATATCAGTTATCTGTTATTGTTTATTTTAATTATTACATAATTGTGATTATGGCCATGTTTCATCCATGACAAAAACATTGAAAACCTAAAAACTTCGAACCCAAATCATCGATGTTAAAAAACATGGGTTTCAATACATCGATGTTTTAAACATCCATATTTTTGTAGAAACATCGCTGTTTTGAAAACATCGACGTCGATGTCGCATTCCTACCTTAGGGTCCAAACACGTAGAACGCTGGCACCCCGACGGCTGCATTCGCTGCTGATAATCAGCACTGCTCGACCAGCAAGGGCGCACGTCTAGTTTAATTTAAATATGATTTATTGGCATATAAAAACAAATGTACTTAGCGAGTTTACATAGTAATGACCTTACTTGAGGCCTACAGAACCAAATACATTTTATTTATTAACAAACAAAATCCACCACTTATTTCATACATTTATATATTTTGTTTAATACTTGAAATAAATTTAACAATGCTAATAAAAATGTCTTTGTCATTTTTATCTTTAAATGATAAAAAAGGTGTCAAACATGATGGACCATAACCAGATATCTTACGAACTACATTTAACATTATTTCCCTTTCCTTATGATGAATATTGTAATTGCAGACAATATCTTCTATGGAATCAATTCCTGTTCCACAATTACAAATATTATTGTTTACAATATTTTTTCGCATTAAACTATCGTTTAATGAGGTATGATTACTTCTAATTATATTTATAGATAAAATTTCCTTCCTGGAAAATTGAAAATTATAAAACCAAGGTCAACTAGATGATTCCACAAAGTATTTTTCCAGATAAAAAGAACCTTTATATTAACTTTAATGAATTAATCTTGTTTTATTTTCCTGTCGGCACTTATGCATAAAAAATGCCATTACATCAAAGAAAGGTACAGGTTCATTAAGAAATATTACCCCTTTTGCCGCAGTCTTTGCCATTTCATCTACCTTTTAGCTAGCATAAGCTAACTTTTGTCTTAATGTATATATCAAGGGTGAATTATCCCCAGCAGTTGTAATACTTATCGTTTTGAGAAAGCTCCCCAAATCGGAAAAAAACACAAAATGTCCGACTGAAGTCTGAATAATTTTTTCCACAACAAAAATCAATGCCATGCATTCTCCAGTAAAAGTAGATGCAACATCTAAGATTCTGTGCGCGAGATTAAAATCCTCGCTTAAGCTCCAAGAAGCAAACCCTACATGGGTCGTATTGTTTTCTGTTAATTTAGATCCGTCTGTAAAAATGTGTATCACATTAGTAGTTTCTGGAAAATATGTTTGAAATTCTTTTCCTGGGGAGCCCATTTTACCAATCTTTTTTCCAATTGTGAGATAAACACTTATAAAAAGAAAATGTATAAAGTCATTCATATTTGTAATGATTATTATAACATGTTATAGAGTCACGTAAGAACTGCACCTCTTCAAAGCAATTAATCAGCAAAGACTTTTGAAAAATGTTTTCATACATAAAATTTTTAGCAATTTCTACTAAAGGCTCTAAACTATACATCAGCTTATTACCATTCATTGTTAAACATTTTGAAACATACTTATAACAAATTTCTTCAAACCTATAAGTTAGATAAGGAATTTTTCTATCTGCTATTATCTAATTAATGCTGTTCCTATAGCCCAATATTATTCTCAACGTAGTGTTTTGTATTTTTTGATATCAAAAAAGCCCCATATTTCATTTTCGATCGAATTAGGGATTTATACAACACTAATAGGCATCTTGGGACTGGCTCCCCACCAGGTTCTCCTCAAGCAACACAGAATTTTCATTGCTGATTTGCATTTATTTACAACATTCTTAGTACGTTTCAGCCAGTTTAGACGACTGTCCAGTAACATTCCCAGAAATTTCACTTGTCCAGAAACTTTTATATTTAAATTGTTATTTTGAAACTGGTGTAATTATCCACATTTTTAGTTTTATCAAAAACAACTAGTATACAATTTTCGGGAGCTACGTCAAGACCTCTGGAATACAGATGTTGTATCACTTTATCGATTTCCATTTCTAGTAACTTAACTTGATTTTTCGCTTTGTCGTTGTTTTTCACATGTATGCAAACGTCATCTGCGAATTGCAGAACCTTAGTATTGATGTCTAGAACTTTATCTAATTTGTTTGTATATATTAAGTATAACAGAGGACTTAAGACATTCCTTGAGGTAAACCCTTAACAATTTTCTTTTTAATAATATCCGTGTATATACAAAAGATTACATAACGATCAAAGATTAGATTCTTTATAAAACAAACAATATTCTTAGGTAATTTTAATTCTATCAATTCATTTATCAAGATTTCTGGGACAACATTATCATATGCCCCTTTAATATCTACAAATAAAGCTGAAACCGTCTCCCTCTTTTAAAAACCATCATGAATATCTGAAACTATTAAACTCAAATTATCAATACGGGATTTTCCTTTTCGAAAACCAAACTGTGTCTCGGAAATTAATTTGTTACTTTCTAACCACCATGATAATCTTTCCTTTGCCACTTATTCCATTATTTTCAATAAACAGAAAGCCAAGGGAATTGGCCTAGAATTGTTTTTTGGTATGAATATAAAAAGGTATTTTTTCCATTGGTTTGGGAAAGTATTAAGAAATAAAAAGTAACCTGCTGATCGTTATACAAGGCTAGAAGTATCTTCCGATAAAATTCAAGCAATTTGGAAATAATTAAGAAACTTATTTTATCCAATCCCGGGGCAGAACCTAATTTAACATTATCAATAGCGAATTCCAGTTCATCGTACACAAATGGGACTTCCAGAAGCGCATTCTCGTTTTAAGAGTCATTTATATTTTCTATATCCATTAGGACGTGCGTCTTTATCGATTTTTGGGAACACAAATTCGATATACTGTCCCTGATGCATTTTTCTTGTTTCATATTACCTTCACTTGACCATGGCGTATTAAAACTAACTTTAAGTTTTTTAATTAAATTCCAAAAGTCTGAAATCTTAGTCTGTGGTGTGATTTCTTCACAATTTTTGTTAAAATATTGCATTTTTCCCTCTCTACGTCTTTTAATCACTAAGACCTCCGTTCTCTTTACTTCAAACTCTTTCTGTCTAGAATAGCTAAACCAGATAGATTTTAAGGCAGCTTTGTGCAACCGTACGGCCTTTTCACATTTTTCATTCCACCATGAAGGTTTAGAATTACGGCAAGGTTTTACTCCTTTTTGTATTACGTTTTTGTCGTTAGTTGGGCTAGAGTTTTCCCCTATTTTTCACGGAAGAGATTTTACAATTGAATTACTTAAAAAATTAATTAGCTTATATCTGCTGATTGGATCAAGGTTATTAAATTCTAGACTATTAAATTCTTTTTTATTTATTCCTATCGGCTCGTAAAATTTATCCCAATTTATTTTTTTAATGTTGTACTTAAAATCTGGTTTCTGTTGATTGGATGATCGAACATTAATCTTTATAATTATTGGAAAGCGATCACTCCCCCAATTGTCCTCTAGCATTTCCCAATCACTCAATCGGGCTAAATCAGGGGATACTATGGTTAAGTCAATGTTTGAATAGGAACAATCAGTCTTTGTTACGGTAACATGAGTTGGATATTTGTTATTCAAGATGACAAAGTTATCAAAATCCAAATTGTCCGCTATTATACGACCGTTTGCGCAATCTTTCATGCTCCCCCATATTTGATGGTGGGCGTTAAGGTTTCTTCCTACAATGCATTGTTGGACGTTTTGTTGATTCATTGCGTCTAAAAAACCATTTCATTCCATTGCGTCTAAATTATTATTTAGAGGCCTCCTCTAACATACGGTAATTAGAATTTTCCCGTAATTTGAATTTATCATTATTGAACCTTTCTCTAAAGAACACCTGCGAAAATTTAAATTAATTTTATCAAAGATTATTCCTTTCTTAACTAAAATTGCTAACCCACCTTTATCTCCAACAATTCTGTCATATCTATGTCAAAATGTTTCATTATAATATTA
Source organism: Teleogryllus occipitalis (assembly GCA_011170035.1). Classification (NCBI taxonomy): domain Eukaryota; kingdom Metazoa; phylum Arthropoda; class Insecta; order Orthoptera; family Gryllidae; genus Teleogryllus; species Teleogryllus occipitalis. The sequence goes on from BLKR01015535.1 coordinate 8,364, forward strand.
TTATTGTCTTTTAGCCAAGTTTCTTCTAGTAATATGATATCAAAATTGATAGCATAAAATGTAAAATCTCTTTTATTGATAATGCTACGGCAATTCCATTGTAATATTTCAATTTGTGAAATCATTAATATTGTTTATATGGATAGAGATTCTTGGCTAATTATTGAATACCAAGCAAGAACTTGTAGTATTTTCTTATTCTTATTTTTACCTTTCTTGCCTTTTTCGGTTTTGCTTGATAGTTTATCAGCCATAGGCATGTTTATTTTACGCTCTGTCTGACTACGCGTGGCAAACTTCGGTGCACTTAATGTCTTTTCTACTGCTGGTTTTTCACTTCTCGAACATACATTGCTGTTACTGCTGATTGTGCTACAATCACTGATCTTCTGATCGTCCTTTAGCGAACCATTTGAAACTGATGTCATCATTATTGAACCAGTTTCGTCTTGATAACTCGGAACGCGTTCAGGTGGCGTGACTTGAGCTCCGTCAGAGTCTTTGGCACTGACGTGCGTTTCGACGTTGTGATTATCTTTTCGCCTGTCACAAATCCTCTGTTTTAAGGCATTCCTGTATGAATCACTTTCTATTGTTGTGGGAGAGTCATCTTTTACTCTTCTTGGAGTTCTGGGGACTCCAAATATCTTCCTTCGAGCTTCTGAGTATGAGATATTTTCAAAAGCCATTTTTTCATACACTGATTTATATTTCTTAAAAACTGGGCAATCGCGGTTAGTCGATTGGTGGTTCCCCTTGCAGTTCGCACACTTAGTAGTCACCCTTTTACACGCTCCACCTTGTTCTTCCTCTCCGCATGCCACACAATGCTTCTTACCACGGCAATCTTTCGCTATATGACCAGATTTGTTGCAATTGAAACATTGCATTGGACGACGAACGTAAGGGTCTACTTTACAGTAAATAATGTGAAATTATTTAGGTAAAATTTTACCTTCAAACGTGTACTATATTCAACTTTACTACAGACTATGTACTTCAGCTTCCGGGATAATGACCCCCATCTCGATCGGGTTTTTGTCCAGTTTCCCTGATCAATTGAGCAAATGCTGAGATGGACCATTGATTTGCTTCTGGACGTAAATGTAGCTTCACTATGCGCACGTTTTGTTGAGCTTTCCTTTTGCTTGTAGTGGTAGTAGAGCTAAGGGTGAGTTTCTATTTTGTTAACAATACAGAAAAATCAAATGAGTTCGTTTGTTTACCGTTAAAAATAAATTTTCTACAATTCGGCAACGAAAATATCTAGTTTTTGAAATGTTAATCTCTCGCTTTTTTAAATTTATTATTATTATTATTATTATTATTATTATTATTATTATTATTATTATTATTATTATTATTATTTCATCTTTCAACTATGAATAGTTAAATTGTTGGGAAGGGACTCTGAAACTCAAGAAAGCGTGCGCCGATGATTTTCTCCCCCATACGTCACATACAGGTTTTGACTGTTTTTAACTAAATAAATTAATAAATAAATAAATAAACACGTCAACACGGAAGTGGTGGGGATACACTTCTTTTCGTCCAGTGTTGATGATGAATCTTTCCTATTTAATATTGTTACCTTCACTATTTCAGCTGACGAGACTAAGTCCTTGAGAAGATCCCCGTCTTCTAGATTAACTGGGACGCCTCTAATAACTACTTTTCTCACCTTCCTGAAATCTGGTATAAATGTTTTAAAACCATTGTTTTGTAATTCCTCGTCACTCAGTGCTTGGTTGGCCTCTTCCCTTTTACTAAATATCATGACGGCTTTGCTGCGCTCTTCCTTCTTAATTTCGGCGATAGACCGATACTTCTGGATAACAATGTTGCAAGTCCTGTAAATATCGAAGTTATTTGAACTTCGATTTTTGTTTCCGTTCCATACGCCGTATGGACCGATACTTCTCTCCAAATAACCTTCCGGACTAATTTCCCATCCTGGTGAACCTTCAATTTCGTTATCAGTAGAATCAGCTTTCTTCTTGCTTTGAATGTCACGGAGCATTCCTTCCCCCGTCTCATCTTTCCTCTTCCTTTTTTGTGTAGTTCTTTTATTCACAGTCACGTTCCATTCCGTCCCTTCTACCTCCAGTGTGAAAAATCAAATCCACTCGATAAAACCGGGGGATTAAATGTGCCTGACTTCAAATGATAAGTCTGTACTGAACACTGTTTCTTCAAATAACTGTAAATTAGTTCAGAGATTTCTGTAACTTAGAAAATCAAACGAAAACCAAAATATTCACTCGGTCACGTTACACTCGCTAACTTTACAGAGATGTTTACTCGATCACATCCGAGTCCGTACTCCGTCGGTGGGCGTCTAGCACGCTGATTCGACCGTGTCGAAATCTAGCGGTTCTTCCTAGTGCCCAACTTTCCAACGTGTGAGTAGTAGAGAGTGGATTGCGTTCCATTGATTTATCGAAATTATTATCAGTGACAGAAAGAAGTTAATACACAATTTACAACAATAAGTAAATCAAAACACGTAAATAGAATACTGGAGCGCAACTACATACATATTCGGAACATAGTATTCAAACATGGAGAATATGTCCTTTTTGGTTTAAAAAAAGGGATAAAGACTGATGTTAATTTGTCAGAATTATATAGTTTGTGTATGTTTTACAAAACACTATTATTGTTAAATAAGTATTTAATAGCCTTCCAAATAACACAGTTTAATAGGATTCACATAACGTTAGAAAGCAATGAACAGAACAATCATTAATACATAAATTAGAGGAGATATTTTTCTTAAATTTGTGTATAATCATTAATTGTTTACTCACATAAATTAGTAAAAGCTTCGGAAAATATATTTTCATTTAGTATCAATTGATCTGTTTGATTAATGTTTCACTCAATGTAACTTTTAACATGACTGAAACTAATATATTTGCGGTTATGTAGATGTTTACTTGTCCATATGAGCAGAAATTTTTTAAAGTACTCTTCCACATTTCTCCGCGTGTCTTTTGTCCCTTTATCCTACACAGCCAGCCTCACAAACAACTTCGAAATAAAAAATGTTCTATATCTATTTTGAATCTTGTGAACGCATGCTCCAAAGCTACTACTCGACAGAAAACCAGCAAGTGCAGCCAGCGCACCGAAACTGTCAGGAGTTCCGGCAGGTGACCGGCGTTGACGACTGGACGCCGATAACTTTCGGCAAGCGTTCGTTGTGTTCGCCACCATTTGATAACGGATGCAATCCAGCTGCTGAGTGTCGTCATTCGGCTCTTGGCTCTGCGGTCCCGAAAACCAGCATTCTATATTTCGGTTTTTATAACGCGCGCTTTTGTTGTATTTCTCTCTCGTCCCGCTACATGTTGCATTATCGCGACCGTATCAAGCAGTGCAGCAGATCAAGCGACATCTGGCCGCACGGCCAAGAAAGACGTTAAATGCCTTGCCATATTCTTTCGTCAAGAGTGGCCTTGTCGTGAAACGTAATAGAAACCGAAGTATACTTGGATTTTCGTACCGTGGCGTCTGACGGTATTATCTTCAAGATGGTATATGGCACGAATTTTTGCGACTTTCCAAGTCCTACCGCAACATGTCGCATGATTGCGAACGTATCGAGCAGTGCTACTGATTAAGCGACTAGCGGCACGACTGAGAAAGAAGCGAAAAGTGGTGTCATATTCAAGCTTGAAGACAATACCCTCAGGCGCCACGTTACGAAAACGCAAATATTTTTGTGTGTACCCTCAGGTGCCCATGGGGCTGAACGAGGAGCGGGGCTGGACGGCGCACTGGTCGCCGACGCTGGGCTTCACTCTGGAGCCCATGGACTTGCGCGACGCCGGCGTCTTCTTCTGCGAGGTCGTCCCAGGCGCCGAGGACGACCTGAAGCTGATGGTGATGGTGAACGTGCTGCGTAGGTAGATGCGGCGCGGTGGGCCCCGCTGCACGACTTTCTGCTCGGTCGCGCTCTCACGACGCGCTTCGGCGACGGCTCCTACACCTCCCCGGCAGAGGGCGCAGGAGGAGGAGGGTAGGAGGACGGGCGGGGGCGGCGGCGAGGGAGTGCTGGTGTTGCTGCTGGTGTCGAATAAGTCGGGCGGCGGTTCCTCCCACCTCCCTCCACCCCGCCACGCCCACCTGTTGCAACTGCGCGTTGCGCATGCGCCGCCATTCCCCCTGCACGGAAGTTGCTGCTCACTACTCACTCACCCGCGCGTACTGTTTACGGGGATTCCCCGTGTTCTCTGCGTTACTCTGGGTTCGGATCTTGGTGAAGAATAGGTCTTTTGAATGGATGCTGAGGCTTCTGCTGTCCGTGTCTATTAGTTCTTGACTGCCTAAAGCGTGAGTATCGCTTCCTATACAACTAGAGCAAATGGATTAAAAAACACGTGCGGAATGCAATACTTAATGGATCGTGACACAGAGAGCTGCATGTGCGTGTTAAGGTAGTTGGGTTAAGTTAGCTGGACCAACCATTCATCAAATTTATACTGCAGTTATGACTAGATTCACTCGCTCATTTCCGAGTCTACGACAAGTCTCCGACCTTCGAAATTCGCGCTGAGCATAAAACATCTGTTAGACCTGTACATGCAAACTATCCAGTGCATTTACGCTAAAATTCAGTTTTGACTAATCTTGACTTGCTTCCTACGCGATACTAGTAATAAAGCATCTTTCTTTTTAATTGACAACGCGAAGTCCATACGTGTTACATTCATACATATTGCGTCTGAGTTGTGGATGACATTTGGGCCAACATGACGCAAACTCCTTGGGCAGTATAGCTCCAAAGAAGACTACGACGTGTTGGCCAAAACGTCACCCGCGACGAACCTTACGCAGCTCATCCCAGTCGGCCATCAACCAATCAGTCCGAAAAGTCACGGAAGGTGCTAATATCATTTTGAATTCTTTGAGGTTATGGTTTATCTCTCGCATCAATGTAGTTGACTGACCCATGAATACTTGCTACGTTTGTGGACGAAGGAAAACTAAGACGGTCAGTTGCGGCTCATCGAATCTCTATCACCGAGTGGGTGGGAGGATAGGCCTGCCTGTGGCGTGTTCGATACGCAGTGGATTATCCATCGTTCTCGGTAGTTTGATGAAATTAGCCATTTAATAAAATTTTGGGAAAAAAACACAAGTTCACTCCCAACAACAGATTTTAGCAAGATATAAAGAAGGGGGTAAGAAGAAAAATTCTCTCTTTCGACGGTCAGTGTGAATAAACTGCCTTACTCTAGCAGAATATTATTGTATTACATAATAATTCAAGTGTACTATCGAATTAAACTATTATTTGTATATGGAGATGCACCTCTCAGATGTTTTTGTAATTACCGGTATTTTTAATCAGAATTTCATCGCTATTGAAACAAAGTTTCGAATTCACCAATAAAAACAAGATTTTAAGTGCCTAAAAGAATTTTAAAGTCGCATCTCTTACAAAGAGTTCGTTAGATTCACATATTTCATGTATATTGCAAAAAAACGTATTTTGTTTTTTAACACATACATAGTATGCTTACAGTATGGCTAAAGGCCTAGGTAAGTTATACGATTTTTGTTGTCACAATGTAACTGTGAATTTGTAAGAAAAACATTGCGACACGTAACCAACAATTTTATTTTAACCACGAGGGTATTTAATACTTCAAACAGCGCGAATGTCGTGTTCGTTTAATCCGACTTGTAGTTCTGCGTCGGATCTCACCATCCAGCGGCAGATCTCTGCCTCCTCCCACGATAATGAACGTGCACTACACCTATGGGACTAATGACTTTGACAATTGATGCACCCGAAACGAATCAATCGACTTTGTTTTGTGTCCTGAATAGAGTATAAAGCAGCTGGAATAATTCTTTTAAATGACTCGTGGATACGAAAATGTAGTTTCTTCCTACCAATACGATCTCAACATTTATATTTCAAGTTATACATTTTTAATATAATGCTGTAAACAGTATTTGGCAATTAACGACATTGAAAGGTCTTGTAATTGCTTATTAATTATAAATCGGGCTTTTCCAAGGTAAGCATTTCAATGCCCGCTTATAGATTTCATACTGCGCGCTCTTGGATGGATCTCTGGTTCGAGGCCTGATTTGTAGATTGCCATTCTCGGAACGTCTGGACTGCTTTTTCTCTTGCGTTCGAACGCCGTCCGAAGCCAATGTGTTCCAGAACTGCAAGTTGCTAGCCCCGCTACATAAGTCTAACTCTCCACTAACCCTCTACCAATAAGCGGAACGAACGTATAGTTGAGATGAACTAACATTTTCCTGCGTGAACGTAACACTATTGTGGTAATATGAATTTATCAGCGTTCTAATTGAATTTTTCATTGTATTTTGTTTTTATAGCTTCATATGTAATAAATATAGGAAGTCTTGTGTAAACAAAGTATCGCGCACATTAGAATAATTCAACAAAGTGTAAAATACTCTTTTATTTTATTCTTTTTGTATTTTATGACAGAATTTTTTAATGTATTTTTTCCATAACGAAAACTATTTGTGTGCAGACACATATTTGGTGAATTTGAGAAGTAAGGAATGTCAGATATATGACTAAGTAGTGATAAACCTGTATTATAACTTCAATTGAAACTCATTTTACATTGTTGAAGAATTTTTTTTTATTTCAGGCTCCGAAAGATTGTGACTAATAACTCCAAGAACATACTCGTTTATATTTACTTGTGAAATTGTTGCATTCCGTAAATTTCGTTTCTACCACTTTTATTTTTTCCCGTTTCATTTGCGATTTAATTGAAGTGATCTAGATATTTTATCAACCGAAATTCTACTCTTATATATCAAGGAGGACTTGACACTTCTGATATAGAATTCAATATAGGCGGTTCATTCACAAACGGGTGATTCAAAAAAGTGTTGTGAATGAACGAGAACGCAAAACTCCTGTATTTCAGAGGAACCATTCAGAATAGTAAAGCAAATGCAAACATCAACAGTAAATGTAAATGTATATGTTCGCAAACGAGAAACTTCCTCGATCACGATAATATGACTTCAGATTTCAATGGCAGAAAGGCCAATGCAATTTTATTTGCCAATTTGATATATCGAACATCATTGCTTTTGTTCTGTAGAATCGATCATTCGTGATTTTATGGTTGTCAACTAGTATGATCGCGTCCACTTTACTCTCGTTCTACAGTGTGTGTTGAGTGTATTCTGTCGATGTGATTTTATTTAGAAGTATAAGTGTCTACTTTTTAATTTCTCGCCCTTACTTTATAAGAAGTAGTAAGTAGTATCGTGTTGGAAAATATATCGTATCAGAAAATCAGGATTTTTCCACAGACAAACTCTTAATGCTGGGCCCTGGTAACTTAAAAGTGAATAATTTTTTTAAATTGTAAAATGTATCATAAATTACTTCCTCAAAACCGTTGTGTACTGTCAAAATCGAGGTTATGTGGGTCCTTGATACCGAAAAATCGATTGACGGCAAAACATCCGTCCAGCCGCCAGTAGTCAACACCTACACAGTTCAGCAGATTTTCTCCAAAAATAACCATTCCTCAATGAATTTAAATGAACTCAAAAATGGCTCAAATTTTTCAAATAAACTTTGCACTGACTGGTGCTGATCTTATTTTCGTTAAAATCCCCGATCCTCCATTTACTACAATATTGCAGATAGAAATTTTACCTCATAGAAATGTTCCCTAAATACAGATTTTATTTTTAAGGTCATATTTATATAGGTTTTAGGTCATAAATGCTTGCAAATTTTGCTGATTTTTAGGGTCATTAAAATCCAGCCCTACTCATTAGTTGCAGGCCTTCATTGTTGAGTACAGTAGAGCATTTTTTTCTGAATGGTCAGAAGTGTGTGTGTGTATATATATATATAATATATATATATATATATATATATATATATATATATATATATATATATATATATATATATCTTAGTTTTATGGCCGTCACTTGTTATTCCCATCGTTATCACAAATCATCGCAATAAAGTAATACAAAAATACAATAATAACTAGTTAAACGATGTAGTAAGAAAATTCAATTTAAAAGTGATTAGAATTTTCAATTCTAGAAGCTCTTGAAAGTCGTTACATGTCTACAATGAGACTATCAACTATTTAATCGACGAAGTACATTTAAAATATTCTTGAATTTCAGTGAAGAATATTTAGACTGGTAGTAATTTGCTTAACTCATAAAATCAACAATAAATTGAAGTTATAATAACTTTGTTTGTGTGATATGTCGTGTTCCAAAGTGAGTTTGGACAATTTATGATTGTGCTCTGTGCATTTATGATTGTGCATATTTTTTGAGAATCCGTTGAGTGTGCGCGCTCGCGTGTGTGTGGTTTTAGAGTACATAGTATGGGTGTATTTTCGAGCTGAATGATCCAATATTCATTGTGTTACAAAATAAGGAAATATCCCAATGAAATTGAATTGAAAGGTTTTTCTGCTTCACTCGCAGAATGAGTTCACTCGGTTGTGCTATTGCAATTTCAGACAGATGAATTTAAGATGTAATGTAGACTTGATTTTTTTCTTGTGGTAGAACCACGTGGTAGAAACTTTCACAAAGTGTTTGAAGGAGTAGATTTTCCCTTAATCCTTAAATTTTTCAGTATGCAGAATAATACTCAAGGAACCCGATGGAACATACATTTGACTCAATACATGTGTTTTATCTTATCAGTCAAATAATAATCAAGTGATCTAAAATTCAATTAGTTTAAAATGCATTTATATAGGTGCGGAAATAAAACGTTTTTACTTAATAAGTATAGACCACAGAGGCTTGATTCTAATTTTTACGAAGAAAGAAATTTATATGTTCGGACAACATGATCTTTTGATTCTCTTAGAGTGTATTACTACAATAAAAATGAGAGAAGGTAATACAATGGTTCCATCCATCGTAGGACATTTGAGCGAAATTTTGAAATATTATATTTAATAATGATTATGAAATAAATGATATAGTCAAAATACTATTTTACAAATAATCTGCACTCATAAACATTATTTATCTTATTTCAAGGAAATTCAAATGTAAGGATTTGTCAAATTCACTCCCGCCTCTTTGGCGGTCGATTGTTCTTGGGTATTCCAGAAAGTAGTTTTCTGATTATCGAGGCATCAATGTGGTAAAAATCATGTAAGTAGGTAGATGAGTAAAAACGCGAGGCTAGATCTGGCTGACCTCACCTCCTGATTGGGCACCCTTGGTAAGTGAGGCCCCTTATTAAGCCCCCGATCGGTTTGGCCTTTCAAAAGGTGGGGTCTCCCTTCGAGAGATGGTGTTTCAGGCGCTGCTCGGTAGGGGTCTGGGTAGTAGCCCATAGCGATTTGGGTAGAGTAACCTGACGGATTCCACGCGAAAATAGTATACATGTGATGTGGTTCCCCGTAATTATTTGACCATGGAAAGCTTCTCAAGTGGTGACGGTGACGGTTGCGGTTTGTTGGGGGTAGCAGTAAAATAGGGACGGAATGGTTGTCCGTAAGTGTTTGAACCTCAAGGGTATTCACCGAGGGACAGAGGTGAAGTGGTTGCGCGTTAAGGGTTGCGCTGGTGCTGGCCGTAGGGCAAAGCACCAACCTGACACAGCCGAGGGTGCACCCCATGAATGCCGTGCCACATGCCGTGCTGGGCAACGACATGGAGCTGCAGTGCTACGCAAGCCCCATGGTCCACGTGCTCTACGCCATGGCGTGGCGGGTACCGGCCGACTCCACGGCCAAGGAAGAAGGCCGCCTCAACGCCACCGAAATGACTCTGTACTACGACACCATGGACCCGCGCATTGGCTCCACCAACCTCACCATCTTCAACGTCACCAAAAACGACGCCGGCGTCTACACTTGCCTCGTCCAAGACCACACCCGTAAAATGGCCTCTACCACCTTTCTTCTGAAGGTCAGGGGTGAGTGAGGTATTTGTTTATTTTTACGCATGTTCTCCCTCTGAGCTAATGTTAATGTGCAATGCCTGTCAGATTCATCCATTCACCATTAACTCGCTCGGTTCAGTTCCCCTCTCGCCTCTTACTTCTTCAATCGCTCATTCACTGACACGCTCCCGCTTTCTTGTCTCGCAATCGCTTTCTTGCCCCACATGCTTTCACTCGTTCCCATTTCTCAAACGCTCCAATTTGTCGCACGTTCTCTCGCCCACACGTTCCCTCGCTCAAACGTTCCCTCGCTCACATGTTCCCTCGCACTCACTTTCCCCCGCTCTAACGTTTCCTCTCTCTCACGCTCGTACATTTCTTTATGCTTTGTTTCAAAGTTGAAACAATCTTTGCTCGTACAATCCAATACAACGGAGCTCCTGTTTTGCAGACGCAAACGAGTCCTTCATCGACGTGAATACCCCGTTTCCGGACGCTCTGCACCAGCGCGTCGGCCTGCTCCAGACGGCCACTTGGACGCTGGAGGTGGTGACGTACCCGACGTCGCCCACCATCGCGTGGTTCACGCCTGCCGGTAACCCGCTGACCGCTGGAACCGCCGGCAAGTTCTCTCTGCGCAAACGCGAGCGCGGCAAGGGCCTGGAGCTGACGCTATCCGTGCTGGAGGTGGAGCTGTCGGACCGCGGCACGTACGCGCTCAAGATCAACACGAGCATGGAGGAGAAGACGGTGAACCTGACACTAACAGTGCTGGCGGCGCCCCTGGTGCAGCTGCAGGCGCCGCCCGAGCCCCTGAGCGCCACGCGCGAAGTCACGTGTTCCGTTCTGGGGTCGCCGCTGCCCACCGTCCAGTGGGCGTGGCACGAGTGCCCCGGCCTGCTGCGCAGCTGCGAGCCCGACGACGCCCGCTATGTGAAGGTCTGGGTAAGAATTCCATCGTCATTCGATCACCTACATTGTCTAATCCCTACATCATGTCTAATCACTACATCATTGCTAACCCTTCCATCATGATTATCCCTATAGCATGTCTTATCCTTCCGTCATATCTTATCCCTACATCATGGCTATTCCTACACCATGTCTTATCTCTACATCATGTATAAATCCTGCAACATGTGTAAATCCTGCATCATGTCCAATTTTTGCGACGCGTCTAATTCTTGCCTCGTGTCAAATTCCCGCATCGTGGCTAATTCCCCCATGGTGTCTATGTCCAGCACGGAGTCTATGTCCTGCATCGTGTCTGTGTCCTGCATCGTGTATGTGTGCTGCATCGTGTCTATGTCCTGCATCGTGTCAAATTCCTCCTTCGGTCTAATTCGTGCATTCAGTTTAATTCCTGCATCAAGTCTAATTCCTGCATCAAGTCTAATTCCTGCATCAAGTCTAATTCCTGCATCAAGTCTAATTCCTGCATCAAGTCTAATTCCTGCATCAAGTCTAATTCCTGCATCAAGTCTAATTCCTGCATCAAGTCTAATTCCTGCATCAAGTCTAATTCCTGCATCAAGTCTAATTCCTGCATCGTGTCTAATTCCTGCATCGTGTCTAATTCCTACATCGTGTCTAATTCCTACATCGTGTCTAATTCCTACATCGTGTCTAATTCCTACATCGTGTCTAATTCCTACATCGTGTCTAATTCCTACATCGTGTCTAATTCCTACATCGTGTCTAATTCCTACATCGTGTCTAATTCCTACATCGTGTCTAATTCCTACATCGTGTCTAATTCCTACATCGTGTCTAATTCCTACATCGTGTATAATTCCTACATCGTGTCTAATTCCTACATCGTGTATAATTCCTACATCGTGTATAATTCCTACATCGTGTATAATTCTAATTCCTGTCTAATTCCTCGTGTCTAATTCCTGCATCGTGTCTAATTCCTACATCGTGTCTAATTCCTACATCGTGTCTAATTCCTACATCGTGTCTAATTCCTACATCGTGTCTAATTCCTACATCGTGTCTAATTCCTACATCGTGTCTAATTCCTACATCGTGTCTAATTCCTACATCGTGTATAATTCCTACATCGTGTATAATTCCTACATCGTGTATAATTCCTACATCGTGTATAATTCCTACATCGTGTATAATTCCTACATCGTGTATAATTCCTACATCGTGTATAATTCCTACATCGTGTATAATTCCTACATCATGTATAATTCCTACATCATGTATAATTCCTACATCATGTATAATTCCTACATCATGTATAATTCCTACATCATGTATAATTCCTACATCATGTATAATTCCTACATCATGTATAATTCCTACATCATGTATAATTCCTACATCATGTATAATTCCTACATCATGTATAATTCCTACATCATGTATAATTCCTACATCATGTATAATTCCTACATCATGTATAATTCCTACATCAGGTCTTATTCCTACATCAGGTCTTATTCCTACAACAGGTCTTATTCCTACATCATGTATGAATTTCACCATCATATTATAATTCACCATCAATGTATAATTCCTACATCATGTATAATTCCACCACATCATGTATAATTCACCATCATGTATAATTCACACATCATGTATATTCTACATCATGTATAATTCCTACATCATGTATAATTCCTACATCATGTATAATTCCTACATCATGTATGATTCACCATCATCATAATTCCTCATCGTAATATAATTCTACACGTCAGCATAATTCCTACATCATGTATAATTCCTACATCATGTATAATTCCTACATATTGTATAATTCTACATCATGTATAATTCCTACATCATGTATAATTCCTAATCATGTATAATTTACATCATGTATAATTCCTACATCATGTATAATTCCTACATCATTTATAATTCCTACATCATGTATAATTCCTACATCATGTATAATTCCTACATCATGTATAATTCCTACATCATGTATAATTCCTACATCATGTATAATTCCTACATCATGTATAATTCCTACATCATGTATAATTCCTACATCATGTATAATTCCTACATCATGTATAATTCCTACATCATGTATAATTCCTACATCATGTATAATTCCTACATCATGTATAATTCCTACATCATGTATAATTCCTACATCATTTATAATTCCTACATCATGTATAATTCCTACATCATGTATAATTCCTACATCATTTATAATTCCTACATCATGTATAATTCCTACATCATGTATAATTCCTACATCATGTATAATTCCTACATCATGTATAATTCCTACATCATGTATAATTCCTACATCATGTATAATTCCTACATCATGTATAATTCCTACATCATGTATAATTCCTACATCATGTATAATTCCTACATCATGTATAATTCCTACATCAGGTCTTATTCCTACATCAGGTCTTATTCCTACAACAGGTCTTATTCCTACATCAGGTCTTATTCCTACATCAGGTCTTATTCCTACATCAGGTCTTATTCCTACATCAGGTCTTATTCCTACATCATGTATAATTCCTACATCATGTATAATTCCTACATCATGTATAATTCCTACATCATGTATAATTCCTACATCATGTCTAAGTCCTACATCATGTCTAACTCCTACATCATGTCTAATTCCTACATCATGTCTAATTCCTACATCATGTCTAATTTCTACATCATGTCTAATTTCTACATCATATCTAATTTCTACATCATGTCTAATTTCTACATCATGTCTAATTTCTACATCATGTCTAATTTCTACATCGTTTCTAATTTCTACATCGTTTCTAATTTCTACATCGTTTCTAATTTCTACATCATTTCTAATTCTTAATCCTGTTTAATCCGTACATTCTGTCGAATTCGTTCATCCTGTCTAATTCATACGTCCTCTCTAATCCGTACATCACGTCTAATGCATACATTACGTCTAATGCGTACATCACGTCTCATGCATACATCACGTCTCATGCATACATCACGTCTCATGCGTACATCACGTCTAATGCGTACATCACGCCTAATGCGTACATCACGTCTTGTACCTTCTTGAAGTCTTCTACACACATCAAGTCTAATACCTACATTAGTTTAATTCTTCTATTGTTTCTAGTTTAACACACAATTCTTTTCAATAATTCAATTACGATTACTTGTTTTGCAAACATAACTATTATTTTCCGATAACTTGAACTGCACGGAAAGAGGCTGTGATTAAATAACAGAGAATTAATGTGCATTACTTTACGATTTGTTGTTTTCTCACCGATCAAAATCATTCCGAGGCGATCCACCGCTCCGTGAATCGAGTGCTGACCCACAGGTATGGCGGAGATCTTGGTGGCAGGCGGACGACTGTTGTGTTCGTGAAGGGGCTTGCGAAGTGTGCACATGACGTTGGACAGAGAGACGTGTACGAAAGGTTGTTGCGTTGGAAGTACAACGAACATGTGCATTTGAAGGAGCAGTTCTCCGCCTACTGCGTTAAATCCTTTTGGTGCACGAATAAAATATTCTTGACAAAATTTCGTCAAGATTCTGTATGTTAGGGAAGACTACGCGCAGTCTGGTAAAAAATACAAGTTGCCGGAAATCTCATACAATTATGAAAAATTGGTATAACGTAAGTGTGTTATTTGTTAGTAATAATCAATGCAGCCCGGCTTGTGTTCCACCAAAAAGAAAATGACCCAGTGGTAAATAAATGTTGAAGACCACTGATTAATCCATTTTTTCGCACAAATTGGATGTAGCTTAAATATCACAAAACTATTCTGAGGAAAAAGATATTTTAAATAGTTGGTGCGAATAGATCGAATAATAAATAGGGCGTATACATATTAATAAATAGTGAGCACTCTACTCAAATATCATATATATATATATATATATATATATATATATATATATATATATATATATATATATATATATATATATATGACCAGCAAAGTGAGAATTGCTTTTTTATTACTCCTTGACTGCCATAATCTAGATGTTACCGCATCTTATTCCCAGTTCTATAATGATAGGGAAGTATGTTGCGGATTACAAAAGTTATAAGACAGGAAAAGTAGCGTACCATGGGTGATACATGAGTAGATAATGGCACATTTCACCTCCTATTTCCTTATTATGTTGATAAGTAAATTGAAACGCTATATTAGAAAACGGCGCAGATATTGACTCAGCCGTTGGCGATAATTCATGAAAGTGTTAAAGGACAAACATTGTTAAACATGATTGTAGAAAGGTCTGCGCGAATATTGTTTTATCTGCTTAGTATAGAACAGAAATATCATTTGCAACAGACAGACTTATATATAACGAACGAAAATGTCACTGCACCGTGTCCTCTCCCTGTTAATCTCCTTTCGCGTTCTGTGTGTGATCGCTTGGCGCGTGGCTGCTCGCAGGCTCCGGTGACGACGCAGTCCGATGTGGAGGTCATCTCGACGCTGGAGCTGCACGCCAACTCCTCTGGCTTCATCACCTGCCGCGCCGCCAACGAGCTCGACGACAGCGTCAACGAGACCATCAGCCTGCAGGTCACCGGTGAGCCACGCGTCCGTCGACTGAGAACAAGCTTTGCTTATGCCCGTTCCGCCGTGCCCACAATGACACGTTTGGCAGAAATCTTACCTAAGCTCGGTAACCCGAACCACAAATACTGCGACATATCTAACATGAATTCCTATTAAATAGTATTCGGAGATAACCCGAGACGGTCAGTCACCATTTCCAGTTGGTTATTTACCGAATGGACTGGTGGTATAAGATTATTGCAGGTTAAATTAACGACGCATGTGTGGAAACAGTGGCTTTATTAATCTCAACAATCTATATTATTTCTGGGAAAACGTGTTATCTCCGGTCGAAAAACTTGTTAACTCGGCTTTTCTCTCTCCCAACTTCAAACATGATCCTGTTTTTTCCACTGCATAATGCAGATCGGAGGTAATAATACTAAAATAAGAGAAATCGAATAAAAGTTCAAATGCAATTTTATTCGTCGTAAATACAAATAGTCAGGTCGTTAGCATATATACAATACAAAACTGGTCGGCCGCTGTTCCAATAGCAAAGTAAAGAAACCAGCATCGGCCACAATAACTAAAAGAAATTAACAACTAATAGAAACAAACACTCTAAGAGATGTGAACGAGTCAGACGAGCGGATGACCTGTTAAGGGGGCGAGTAGCTCTCCTCTCGCTTACACCTGGTCTTACTTAGGGGATGGGCTCTCGTCCCCACCCGCTCTATGTCATCTGTCAACTTCTGCCCTCCGCCGCTGCCGTCCTCTCCGCAGGGGAGAACCCCGACAGGCTGGCGGGTGCCACAAATACAACAGTTTCTATACTACATTTCTCCCTAGCAAGTGGTGTCTTATTTCGGAATTTCATATCGGAAAAGGTAGTTCAGATCATCAATTGCTGTCACTGTCTGGCTTCTTACCGGGAGGTCATAAGTTTGGAGTTCCGGCAATCCAGAGATCTGGATTTTCGATATTAGCTACACATTTAGGTCGAATTCCGCGCTGTCTGGAAGAGACGTCTTCCGTCCGACTGGTAGTTTTCCATAGTTTCTCCAAGCAACCTCAGGAGAATACAGAATCAAGACCCTAACAATCGAGCCAGGAATCCACGGGATCTTTCCTTTCTCTTCCTTGTCCTATACTCTCCTCTTACTCATACACACTTGCCCTTACATGCACTACACTATCACGTTTGATGGGAGACAAGTGGAAAACCGAGAGGTTGTTCAGAATGTGGCGGTGCCACGTTGGTGAGAGATACTCGTACCTAGTTTGAGAAATTCCCCTGAAGCCATCCACCGGGGGGCGGGGATCACCGCCATCTCCAGGGATAAAACACTACACTTACGGGATAGCAACGTTTTTCAGTTGACGCGCCGGGAATCGCAAATCGAACAGTCCAGAAAGGAAAGAGTTCTAAAGGCGGCCGCGGTGCGGTGTGGTGTCCGCAGACATGCCGGGCCCGCGCTCCCTGGAGGCGTGGGGGCCGGAGCCCGAGCCGGCGGTGGAGGGCGACGACCTGCGCCTGTGGTGCCGGGCGCTGCGCGAGAACCACACCGAGTGGCCGCACTGGCGGCGCAGCGAGCTCTGGGACGACAAGCGTAAGTGGCGTTCGCGCGGGAGGCGGTGCGCTGTGGCTGTTGCTGAGGGCGGTGCGCGGGGGCGCAGGCTTCCAGATGACGCGCTCCAACACGACGCTGTCGCTGCGCTCGCAGCTGCGCATCAACCCGGCGTCCGTGGCGGACTCCGGCTCCTACCTGTGCTCCCTGGACGGCCTGGAGGAGACCACTGTGGAGTACAAGCTAGACGTCAAGCGTAAGTCGCCCTGCGTTGCTCTCGCCCTGAGCTGTGCTGATTAATTGATGGAGCACGTTTCGAGAGCTTGCTTGCATGCTACAGCACAACGGAAAGTCTTCCCGCAAGACGTCAATATGAACAACACAGAGTGGATGGTCAACACTACGGACAAACTAATCTTACGCTGCAACTTCGATGGCTTGCCTCGTCCCACTATCTCCTGGTACAAGGTAAGACGTACTTGCTGTTCTGAACTGGCAGGAGTGAACTTAATAAGAATATTTTGTATGAAATATGAATGGACGGGGCGGTTGCCTTTGCTTTCAGTGGACTGTATAATTAGGTTGTTGGACGTTAGCAGGCAATCCACTCAGTCCCTTCCGAAGCTCGTAGGGAATCTTGCAGTGATGTGGGTTATGATGGAAACACAATTCTCACCTTGCAGAATGATGTTTAATAACTTTCAATGGTCACAATTGTTCTTTACAATCAAAGTACACTTTTAGTACTGTTCTCAATGCGAGAATACAGCAACCTTCCATCACGAATCACAAAGTGCGAGCACATGTGCTCGCCTGGCAACTTACTTGCAACTTCGTGTGAAACACATTAATTAGTTCAATTTATACAATGCTGAACTATAACAAATTGAAATAATGTGGCCTTTCACTTTGCCACGACATGAGTACAGAATGTTACTTTCTGTATGATATTTTTACGTGATCTATTAACACGGAGCCCGAGACACGTTTCTCGCGAGGCTGTCTCTCAGCGACTGATTTCATTTCGGTTGCGGGTACGCGACGAGGGGATTTGAACTGATTTGAACAGGCCAATTAGCGACTGCTTTTCCAGCGGTTGCAGTATGGCGAGGTGGGGTGAATTTGAACGGACCAATTGGCAACTGCTGGAACTTTGAAATGTTTTGGAAGGCTTTAGGAGGTTCAGGCGTGAAATATCGCGCCGCGTGCGCGCGGTGGTGCCGCTCGGCTAGTGGAAATTTCCATGCCGGGCTTCCGGAGTTGCCGCCTAGGGCGTAGGAAGTGTTTTATTTTATACCTTCCTTTTCTGCTTTTGCGTGTGGGCCCGAACAATGAAAATAGGTTGTAAATAATTTGAGGTTGATATTCTCTGTATAACCGAAAAGAAATAAATGCTACTAATTTATTTATATAAGCTTAGTAAAGTAAATTTTTGTATATCCTAGGTGTATGGGACTGAGGCTTCATTGGATTCGAAAAGTCTCAGATTTTGTTCTGTAAAAGAGCATAAATTACGATGAAAGTGTGCATTTTTCGTTTAATGTCGAACAAACACCCACCTTTTTAAGCACACACTTCAGTAATTATTAAATAGATATTCAATAGAGAACGTGGATGAATGCAAGCATATTTTAACATGCTGAACACAATTTTATTCCGTAAACGTATTTCATGCTCTTATGGCATAATTTCTCTACCAAATTGAACGATATTGCGCCAATTTCATGTTCATTTTCCTCCTTGTGAATCTGTATTAGACTTTCCCATTCTCATCCCTTCTTTATCTTTACCCGTCCGTTTCACATACCACATATTGTTTTCTTGCTTGAGACAGGACTCGGAACCGTTCGCACCGACGGGCGGGGAGCAGTTCCGCCTGCAGGACGGCAACAAGACGCTCGTCATCGGCTTCGTGACGGAGGCCGACCAGGGCGAGTACCGCTGCCGCGCCGCCAACCGCGTGCACTCGGAGGAGCGCTGGGTGCGCGTGCAGCTGCACAGTACGTACCGCCTCTTTACTCCATGCTCCTGATTAGCACGAGGACGACGAGAGCAGTCATTTTGACTGTTCGAAATTTGGGCTTTCTTTGTGCCTATATTTATTCATTTTTGCGTGTAATATTTTGTAACTTTCAATATTTGAAAATGTTCTAAGAATGATAGCAGTCAAAAAAATTGGTCGTTTAAAAGCTATTGCAACGATAACCGGAAACTAGTTCTCTCTCTCACTCTCTCTTTCTCCCTCTTTTACTCTCTCTTGCTCTATCTCTCTCTTTCTCTTTCTTTATCTCTTTCTAAATCTCTTTTTCTCTCTTCTTCTCTTGCTTTCTCTCTCTCTCGTTTTCTCTCTCTCGTTCTCTATCTCGAACTTTCTCTTGTTCTCTCGGACGTACAGACAGACGGACCGACAGACAGACGGACCGACAGACAGACGGACCGACAGACAGACGAACCGACAGACAGACGGACGGACAGACAGACGAACCGACAGGCGGACGGACGTACAGACAGACGGACAGACAGACGGACAGACAGACACGCGGACAGACGGGCAGACGGACGGACAGACAGACGGTCAAACAGACGGACAAATAGACGGACAAACAGACGGACAGACAGACGGACAAACAGACGGACAGACAGACGGACTGACAAATGGACGGACGGACGGACGGACGGACGGACGGACAAACAGACGGACGGACGGACAAACAGACGGACGGACGGACAAACAGACGGACGGACGGACAAACAGACGGACGGACGGACAAACAGACGGACGGACGGACAAACAGACGGACGGACGGACAAACAGACGGACGGACGGACAAACAGACGGACGGACGGACAAACAGACGGACGGACGGACAAACAGACGGACGGACGGACAAACAGACGGACGGACGGACAAACAGACGGACGGACGGACAAACAGACGGACGGACAAACAGACGGACGGACAAACAGACGGACGGACAAACAGACGGACGGACAAACAGACGGACGGACAAACAGACGGACGGACAAACAGACGGACGGACAAACAGACGGACGGGCAGACAATCAGACGGACGGGCGGTCAAACAGACGGATGGACAAACAGACGGACGGACAAACAGACGGACGGACAAACAGACGGACGGACAAATAGACGGACGGACAAACAGACGGACGGACAAACAGACGGACGGACGGACCAGACGGACAAACGACGGACGGACAAACAGACGGACGGACAGACGGACAAACGGACGGACAGGACAAACAGACGGACGGACAAACAGACGGACGGACGGACAAACAGACGGACGGACAGGACGGACGGACGGACAGACAAACAGACGGACGGACGGACAGACAAACAGACGGACGGACGGACAGACAAACAGACGGACGGACGGACAGACAAACAGACGGACGGACGGACAGACAAACAGACGGACGGACAGACGGACGGACAGACAAACAGACGGACGGACAGACAAACAGACGGACGGACAGACAAACAGACGGACGGACGGACAAACAGACGGACGGACGGACAAACAGACGGACAGAGGATGGACGAACGGTCGGTCGTTTGGAAAAACAAATTTTTCGGTATCAAGGGACCTTTAAAACGTGAATTTCCGTTGAAATCTCGAATTCGGTTTTCCGCAGCATTACATAACTGTGTCTATACAACATATTGCTCCCGTATGTATACGAGAAAATAATTAGAGGTCTTATAGAAAGGCACATACTTCAGTGTAGTAAAGTTTTCTAATTTCTATTTATGAATAATTGACTTACAAGTTGTCCGTGCGTAGGTTTTACAAGGCAATACTAATTTGAATATATCATGCTAGTAGAATGTAAAGATTTTGAAACTAGATTACCGAAGAGGAAGAAGGAAATGAATTGAAAGTCAAACTTTGCGAAACTGAGGTGTATTTTGTAATAAGAGTTATTAAAGCATGTGCGCTGTAATAATCCATGACACATTATTAATTGCAATTATCAGTTGCATAGTGTAATTAAAGTTAGAAGTAACCCATAGCCTCCGATTAGCTACTGTCAACTGGATTATGCCACTTTTCGCGGGACGAATACTCGAATTTAAATAAGAATTATACACATGGCATTGTTTGATAATTCAACCTCATATTGTAATAAGATGTCTTACGATCCTTTTTTCAAAAATCACCATTACTGTCATCGTTAGACGGGCGAGCCTGACCACGGTCATTTAAACGAAACAGGCCTTCAGTTAATCCAAATTATGACTTCTGAGGACGTGCATATAGTGTGTTATACATAAACACTATTTAACTTGGAGCGTAAAATACTTCACGGAAGTAAATCAGTAAGTTAGCAAACGTTCATGAAGTTGAATGGAAAGACGCGGGAAGGAAAAAAGAGTTATACACAAAGATAAGAGAGGGTAGAGAAGAGGGAATGGCAATAGTGTGATGCTGGGCGATGGAGCATCGTGTCCGGCTGAACAGCAGACACGCACTGAAAAATTAAACTTCAGAAGAATGACTGAGGTTTAAATTGGCCGTCAGCCTTCACCTTCTATCTGAAAGTTACCATTAAAAGCGTCTTCCCTTGTCTCCGAATATGTGCGATCCGGACCTTCGTAGTAGTCAATAAAAGATAATGGTCACAGAAATCTTCTTCATCATCATCATCTCCCTTTACGGATTAGGCATATTGCCTGTTCCAGCCTCTTTCCATCTCATTCTTGGCCTTCCAATGTTTCTCTTTCCACTAGGCTTGTAATTCACGGCTTGCACTGGAAGTCTGTCTTGGGGCACATTTCCAATATGTCACCCGTTGCTGTCTGTACTTCTTAATTTTTTCATGTACTATTTTTTTTCGCCCTTGTTCTTCTCTTATTTTGTCATTTTTATTTGATCTCTTAATGTACAGCCCTTTACTCCTCTCAAAAATCGCATTTCTGCTGATTCAATCCTCCTAAAATCTTGTTTTTGAACCCAAGTTTCACATCCATACAGTAAAACTGGAAGGGCCATAATATCATAAACTTTTAATTGGGTTTCTTTTCGGGCTTTCTTTTTAAACGTTCTACTTCTAGTACCACAAACTGCTTGAAATTTTTGAATCTTGCTGGTGACTTCCCTCTCTCTTCCATATGTAATTTTCACCCTAGGTAGCTAAAATAGTCACTTGTTCTAAAACCATACTTTTAAGCACAATCTTTATCCTTACTGACTCATTTCCTTTAAAAGCCATTACTTCGGTTTTATTAACTGATAGTATCAGATTGTACTCCATAAAAATTTCCAGATCTTTGCAAATTATCTTCGTTTCCTTGCAGGATCACCTGGCCGTGAGCATATAAAAGCGTATTTACAAATGTATTGTTGCCCAGGTAAATTCCTGAAGGTACCACGTTCTTCCACCTTTTAATTATGAAGTATCCAAATTCAATACACCGGGCTTAATAAACAATTTATTGACAGAAACAGGTACAGAGCTTTAGTGCCGAATATCCAGGAGAATTGGTAGAGAGACGTAGCCGTGTTGCCGTAAAACCAGGACCTGTACCACTATTGTGGTCCGAGTCACCAAATAGCCGAAAAAGGAAGTCTGAAGTCGTTGCGCAGTTGTCGTAGTCTCTCACTCTTCACACCGTAACCACCACTTAACCACCAGATCGTCGCTCTATCACAGCCGCTCACTCGCTCACTCTCTGACTAACTAACTGCCTCAGCTCCGCGCCGAGGCCGTTTTATAGCTGCCCCGGGTCTTAGGCCCGTCGACTGGCTGTGTAGTAGGGGCGAGGTCGAGTCTCGCCCCGCTCGCTCAGACGTGGCGGCCGCACTCAGCCGAGCACCGCTGGCCCGCGCTGGGTGTTGTCGACTGCCGCCAGGGGCGGTAACGCCCAGCTGGGGCGGCACATTTAATTATGTGCGGCCGGTCACGACAAATTATATATCCCACATATATATATTAAAGAGTGTTGGAGAAAGACTGTCTCCCTGCCTTACTCCTTTATTTATAATTTTCTTCCCGGAAACAAATACATTGTATTTTACTGCAATATTAGTATTGTCATACATAATTTTCACCACTTGCACTAGATGACTTGGGTACCGTTCTTCCTTCATCATGCTCCATAATTTACATCGGTTGACAGTATCAAAAGCCTTCTCAATATCCACGAAGGCTAAGTGTGTTTCTCTATTAAACTCCACTCGTTTCTCAATTATTTGTTTTAATGTAAATATGTCATCTATTGTTGAGCAACCTTTTCTAAACCCCTGTTGTTCCTGAGGTAGAATGCAGTCTGCAATTGGAGCGATTGTGTTATTCACAATTTTTGCATATACTTTATAACACGTGTTAAGTAGACAAATACCCCTATAGTCGTGGCATTTACTTCGATCTCCTTTTTTAAAACATGGTGTAATTAACGAATCTAACCATTCATTTGGTATTATACATCTTTGCCAGCATTCATTCATGAGGTGGAGCAGTTGAAATTTCAGTAACATACCTCCATATTTCATTAATTCTACGTTAACCCCATCAGAACCACAGGCTTTCCTATTTTTTGGGGATTTTAATGCATTATCAAGCTCTTTCATATCTAGCATACCTACATTTCTTTTTGTTCCTTTTTCTTCATCCGGCGTATAAATTTCGTTGCTCCCACTCCATAGTTTTACAAAGTAGTCCCAACCACACTTTCCCAGAAAAAAATTATATTCAATCTTGCCGTATCTGTTTCTTCTAAATTCATTGTTTTTAATACTTTATAGGCTATACTTTGCGCTCCAAATACATCCTGTTCTAAAATATTCACATATCTATCCCAGGATTCTTGATGGGCTTGTCTCACTAATGATTTGGCTTTATTCCTTTTTTGGTTGTAGCTCTGTTTAGTCTGCTCGTTTTTGTTTTGTAAATATTTTAGGTATGCTACTTTTTTTCCTGCACTGCCTCTCCAACCGTTTCATTCCATATTTTTAAGTTTTCCTTTTTCGTCTAATTTTTGGAGTGCCTAATGCCTCATATGCTGCCCTTCTTATTGATCATGTTTCTCCATTCATCATTCAGATCTCCTGATGTGACGATGTTTCTCAAGAACTGATTCACCATCTCTGATACAACTCCCTTATACTATCATCTTCTAGTAGGTGTATCTTTTTATAGTATTATATTCATATTTTACAAAGCTGATCAGCTGTGGCGACTCAGGAGATCAACTGACGTCACTGCAGTGGCTCTGCCCGGAAAGTGCTAGGATTTTTTACCTTAGCTTGAAATGTAGGTCGAATTCAGCCGATGTCTGGAGAATTCTATCGGCGAATTGCTGTGATCAGTAGTTTTCCATTGTTTCTTCAACAATAGAATTTCTTTTCTCGCAAATAGACCATTTTAGACCACGCAGAATATGCACTTGCACGGTGGCACACACAAACAGACATACACAAACACACCCATGCTCGAGGCGGGACTCGAATCCGCGATCCGCCATGGCACTACTGCCATAGCGATCTCGGCTATTCGGACGGGCATTAATATTATTATTATTATTATTATTATTATTATTATTATTATTATTGTTGTTATTATTGTTATTATTGTTATTATTGTTATTATTATTGTTATTGTTTTTATTGTTGGTGGTGGTAATATTTTTCTTATTGTTATTAGAATTATTTCTATTATTATTAAGGCCACTGTAAAATTAATTTCTCCTCCGTGAACATGAATGACCATGAATGTTGGAGCTTCTTTCAGAGGGCACTAAAGCAATTTTAAAAACATCAGTGGTTTGAGGGCGATATATCATTATCATTGACGTTTTAACTCAGAACTCGAAACTGCACGCCTTCGTCGTTGTGTGTTTGGTCACTTCTCAAGGCAACAAACGAACACGGCTGCACAATAGTGCGCTCTAGTTATAACATAAGAAACTATTAGATTCAAAGTAAAGGCGCGTGATTTAAAAGCGATGGAATGATCACAAGAAAATTATACTAAACTTTACAGTTGGAAGGCAATTACTTTTTTACCACCTGCATAATATTTGATTTTATATATTTTCGCAAAATTGAAAATTTGCCAAACTTTTTAAAAATTTAAGTAAAACTTTTTTTAAATAGAAAAAATATGCGAATTGTAGTAAAACAAGTCTGGAAAACCTTATTTTTCTGGAGTTCACGTTTTCTCTTTCGGATAGTTCAAGAAAATTGACAAAATGTCAGTGTTCAGTGCAGTTTTGTAATGTTTTATAACGTCAAAGTTTTTATAATTTTGTAACGTTCATGATTTCTTTTTTGACCCAAAAACTGAAATAAAATATCTTTCGAAACCACATCATAAAATGTTTGAAAGGTACAAACTCTTTCATTTCTTTTACACCGAAACAAGTAGAAATTACATCCCAAAGAGGGAGAAAAAATTATTTTTTGGTGTCCTCTGTAATGTATTAGCGAAGTGATTGGTAAGACTGCTAGAAAAGTAAAAAATACCCAAAAGGAAAAATAATCTTCCAACATGGCTCTTCCTTGTACCATTTTAATTGGTTCCCGATGTGACGCCAATTTAAGGAAAATCAAAGAAAACAGGGGATCTGCAGTCACGAGTTCTCCGCAGTCGTTTGCTGCTATTTCTGGGGGACCTAGTGTTTGCCAAGGTTCACAAAGTGCGCATCACTTCTTTCCGTGCGAGATGTCTGATTGAAATTAGCGATTGAACAGACAAAAAACATTTATCTAATGAAACATTGAAGTTCAACATTTTGAAAATGGGTGGTCAAAATGCAACGATGCGACAACAAAAATGTGACATTCTATACAACGGTGTTTGTAACTGTTTTCGTAACCTCTAACATCAGTGTTCACATGCGTGTTCTATTTAAAGTTAACCTGAATTTTAATTGAATGTGAAATGTGACATGTTTCTTCAATTACGTTTATTTCAAAATGTGTTTTAAATGTCACTGTGATGTGTATAAGTCTTTGTTTTATGACAAAGACTTATAGATTTGTGATTCTTTCCGAAATTACAAATCAATGCAATAAATTAATTAAAATTACAAAAATAACGTATTAAATCCGGTAGTGTGAAAATCCAATGTACGCGGTGGCAATGGTGTAACGGTTAGCGTATCGGATTGCTATACCCAAGTTCGCGTGTTTAAACCCGATCGAAGCCGTGGGTTTTTAATGGCGAAAAAAATTCTTCGTGCGCCTTCCTTCGGAGGGGAAGTAAAGCCGGCTGTCGCATGTTAGTAGATTTACTGCATGTAAAAGATCCTTAAGCCTAAATGAAGCCCCTGAGCTAAATTCAATTTGCCTGTTTCTTCACCCACGTAATGCCTTCGTTCTCCCCTAGTTGGTGAAAGGAGAGCAGCGAAATTTGCGTGGTTAGACGGAAGAGCAGGCCTCACGACCTGAGTCTCGCCACGAAAAATATGCTATCAATTCAATGTAAATATTGTAATGAACCCCTTCCTTCTTACTATCTATTCTATTTGCCCCACCGTTGGGCCGCCATTTAATATAATGAATCCTACTCTTTCATCTATTATTTATTTATTCTCAGCTATCTATTTATCATTCATTAATTTTATCCTCTAACTTCTCTACGTTATCTATGCCCGCGCTTTTATCAAATATATATAATAAATCCCCTTTTTTTTCTTTCCCCTTTTAACTATCTACTGCCGTGGATACGCTGGCGTTCCTATACAGGAATCGCAGTGAGGTAACTAGATTGTGCGTGCTAGGTTAAATTACTACAAACATCTCAATTGATCCAAAACGAACCGCATTTCTGGTTCGATCATTTATTTACGTTTCTAACTTCACTCTATTTCCATTTCTACGGCGATAATTCACCGTCTTCCTTTCTACGTTAACATATAATATGTTAACATAAAGTCATATAACATCAACATACACAGACAAAAAAACAACAACATAATACACAATAACAAAAACATCATTCATACACACTAACACAGACAATATCAAAATCACATTCATCCCTCGAATGCGCATTCCCTATTTTCCTCTATTTCTACTTTATTCCTACTAACGAAAATTGATCTTCAACAAAATTGTTTTAATTATGGGATGCGTTTTGATACGAAGCATTTCAAGGAATTCCGACACACACACACACACACACACACACACACACACACACACACACACACACACACACACACACACATGCATATGCGTTTCAATTCCCTTTTTTCAGCTCATCTTTCGTACTGGAGACATCCGGTGTACGCTGTCCAATGCTCCTCGATGTCAGTCGACGGCCACTCTTACTCGCGGTTGCCTCCGAGAATCACTTCTCGTCAACCACTATGTTTCACCTCTTGAAAAGTTCTATTGCTTATTTCCATTATTTTGGAAAATAATCGTCTAAATTATACTGATGTGTATTGATTCAGTTAAGTCCCATAATAAAAATGTTTACCGCGCCAAATTTCCTCACACTAGAATACAACGTAATTGATTATCCGTAATTGCTTGAATTTTTACTAATAAAATAACGTGAATTCAATGAATTTAAATTTTTGCTCCCTTTTCTAATGTTCCAAAATTTTTATAAATCTTTCGACGTTACTTCTCGTTAACTATTTTTACACTTTCCAAAAAAAACTAACGACACACCGATTTCACGTACACCAAGCGCTCATCACCATGTCCCTGACACATCTGCCCCACATCTGCATCCTTTCTTCACAATTTACATTGTTACTACCGATTTTTGTCACAAATAATTGACACACGCTTGCTCTGTTGGGTCTGGAAGATTTCCTTACTTCTCAGCATGGCGTCGTTTGTTTACACTATTGACTTCATTTCAACTTCCACATATTTTATGATTACTTCGCTGGCAAAAATGCGACAAAGTTGATGTTAATTTTGTCGTCTTCCCCGTATTTTATTCTATTCTTTCCCAACGTTTCAACCAAATCGGTCCGTGCGTTTGGTAATTATTCTTCAAAAACTCTGTTCGTAATGTTTCTTTTCTAACACAACAATGGCCATATCCTGTTCATTTTATTAAAAATTCCAAATGTATTTCAAATTATAACTTCTGAATGTGTTAACCGAATTTAATGCCGTTTGTTTTATTTCGTTCTATAATTTCTGCTCTATCGGATGATTATATTCAATTTTCCCTAAATCTCACATGCTATAATTTCTTATTTTAATTTGGATTTACAAACATGTTTCTATCGGCACCGTTGCACTCCACATATACGTTTATTTTTTGCTACCTTTTGGCAACGTTGCATATGGGATTTTGTTCTCGAAACGTTGGAGCATTACAAATCCCCCCACTTAAGATGTTGATCACTAATGACGCAGTCATGGTGATACAATATGTATTTCACTATTTGTTCCTGTCAATACACGAATTTCCTCACTCCGTTGCATGCGCGCACCTGTTGTAGTTCGCATTCACGTTATCCGACTACCCTGGCGCACTTGACCTTGCCCAACAATATTTCGCTTCCCCCCCCTCACTCTCACTCACGTTTCCCAGCATCGTGATGGACGCACCTGCTAGCGTTTTACATCCACATTGCACTGCACAAAAGAATTGCACTTGTCGTTTTCCCGTAATAACTTAAAACTAAACAGGCTTCGTTCTTGCTCATAAAAGAAATTCTTATACCTAATCTTAACCTAATACTTATATACTATCTTAATAACTATACTTGCTATCACACACAATATATGTCATATTTTTTTATGCATTATTGTTTCAAATCAGGGGCTCCCTATATGGCTTGACATTGAATATGTTTTGCACACCGATTTTCTGACCTTCCTGAGCTAAAACAATATTATTGTTTTCTAATACTTTGGTGACAGTATATGGACCGTCATATAATGGAAAAAATTTCCGAAACAATTTCTCCTCCGATGAAGACGAATGAGGCGATCGAACTAAAACCTGATCCCCCACGTTAAACGTCCCCTTTTTAAATTGTTTCTGGGCCCTCTTCCGTTGTCTTGCAGACTTCTGCAGTTGGTCGTACACGATTCTTTGATCTGCTGTCACCGTTCTCAAACCGCTAACCTCGGGTGGTATTCTTACGTTGTCGAACGGCCTCTTCTTCTTGACACCGAAGTGTACCTCCCACGGGGTCACATTGGTACTCGAATGCGGTACGGTATTCAGAACTTCGTTGAGCACCGGAACAGCTTCGAACCATGCCCTGTGATTTTCCGCGACATACACCCGGAACAACCGTGACAGTTCTCTCATTACTCGTTCGCTAGGATTACTCTGCGGGTGCCGTACTGCTGTGAAGTGAATGGAAATCCCCAGCGTCTCCGTTTCTTCCTTCCACTTGTCACTCGTAAATTGGGTACCTCTGTCGCTTAATATTCTTGTCGGTTTTCCACACATCTCAATAAATCGCTTCACTTGCCGTATGCAACTGGTGGCGTTGGGCTTCTTTATTGGAAAAATCTGTACAATTTTCGAAAAAACATCCAATATCACCATTAAATGTTGGTTTCCGAACCTAGTCTTCGGCAGCGGGCCATATAAATCTACTGCATACAATTCACGGGGCCCTCGCGGTATAATGGGTTGCCATTCACCCTCGTAGCATTTGTTCGGCTGTTTCGTTCTTTGACATACGTCACAGGAACTCGCTATCTGCCGCACCTCCCTTCCCATATTTGGCCAATAACAGTAATCCGATAAAATCTGTGCAATTTCCCCCCCTCCAAAATGCCCATAATGCTCATGCGTGGAAGTAGCTAGCTCCTTACGATTTTCCTCTGGAATCCATATCCGAAATTTCTCTCCTGTGCTACCGGTTCTTCTTAATAATATATTTTCATAAATCTTCCAATTATTCACGTCTTTATCCTTCTCCTTTCGTATTTGATTCTCGTCATAGGGCTGACCACTAACCATCTTCACTATTTCTTGCACAAAACCGTTGCGCTGTTGCATATCGATCACCGCCCTTGTCGTCCATCGTGGGTTGATTTCTCGTACTCTAATGACTGTCATTACGCTCTCAAACACCCCTTTTTCTTTCACCTTTATCCTTGACAGTCTGGAAGCAAATTCTTCCGACCTTCACAATATTCGATCTCGAATTGAAATTGTTGTAACCACAAAGTCCAGCGTAGAAGCTTATCGTTGTGAGTGTGGCTACTCATAAGAAATGTTAATGCCTTGTGGTCCGTAATAATTGTGAATGGACGCCCTACCAACAATGTCCTAAATTTTCGGGTCGCCCACAGCATAGTGCAAGCAAGTGCTTCCAATTCTGTCACTCAAAAATTTAATTCGCTTCCTTTTAACGTGCGACTGTCTAAAGCAATTATTTGCAGCTCTCCACATTCACCTAACTGAAATAACATCGCCCCCAATGCGAACCCGCTACTGTCTGTCTGCAAGTACATACGGCGACGAAAATCGGGGTATTGAACTACGTACGTGCGTTCGAAAGCACTCGACAACTGCTCGAAGGCTTCTTGGCACTGTTGAGTCCATTGCCACCTGCTCCCTTTCTTCAACAGGTGCAACAACGGCACTACTTTCTGCGAGTAATTCTTTACGAATCGCGCATAATAATTGCAAATTCCGAAAAGTCGACGCAATCCTCGCACATTCTTGGGTGGTGGTAAGCTCCGAATCAATTCTCTCTTGTTCTCCTGTATCTTCATCCCTGCACTCGAGATTTCGTGTCCTAGGAACTGCACCTTTTGACGACAAAATTCACACTTTTCTAAGTTCAATTTTAAATTGTACTCTCTGAAAATCTCTAATAATTTCTTCAAATCCTTCAAATGGGACTCCAAATCAGGTGAGAACAAAATAATGTCGTCGACGTACATCACTATGGTGTTCTTCAAGTCCGCCGGGATCACATCGTCGAGATACCTGATCAACGCTGCGCCAGAATTTTTCAACCCGAATGGCAATCGTGTAAATGAATATACAGTTCCTTCAAATTTAAAACTAATGTATTGCTGACATCCAGCTTCTACCTCTATTTGCCAATACGCGGATGAAAAATCTAACGCGCTGAAGATCTTCGCCCCTCCTAACTTCATAACCATTTCACTTACAGTAGGTGGCGTCTCGTATCGTGGAATTGTGACCGTATTTAACCTTCTCGCGTCAAGACACAAACGAATGTTCCCGTTCTTCTTTACTACTACAACCAACGGACTAACGCACGGGGTTATTGCCTTTCTAATAACGCTCTTCTGCTCCATCTCTTTAATCAACTGGCGCACCTGCCCATGATACACCTGTGGTACGGGATATTGCTTCGTAGAAAACGGCGTAGTATCCTTCAATTGCAGCTTAAACTTGTAGCCCTTCACCGGCTCTGACGACTCCCCAAAAACTTCAATAAATTCCCTTAGCAACTGGCGAACTCGCACCGGACAGCCCTCTTGATCGATGACCTCCTCCGCGGCCCTTTCCACATTCTGAAGAGTCTCTTCCATGGTAGCTTGAAGCTCGTTTCCTTCCGCCTCCGTACTATCAAGTTGAGCGACCACTGACCTGCTTCCAATAAAAACTTGCGACTTTAGCGTTATTCTCCTCGCTCTCACGTCGACAACGGCTTGGCAAGCATCCAGTGCATCCATCCCAATGATGACGTCACGGATCAGCCCCCGGACAACAATTGCTGCTACCTCTATTGTCACCTCTCCTAAATCTATTTCCAACCAGATTTGCTTCCCTGTGGTGTTTGCCGCTCTTCGATTAGCCGTGATCACCCGAAGCTTCCGCGTCGGCAGTTCTACCAACATATGCCCCTCTTTCTGCACCTTCTTGCAAAATTCTTCCGATACCGCACTAACACTACTACCCGTATCTACCAGCGCTCGAACTTCCTTCCCGTAACACCTGCCTTGCAGAATCAAACATTTACTTGGCCCTGCGCCTTCTGTTGTTTCCTCTCGAAGCAATTCATCACCTTCGACCACAATGCTCGCTATTGCCACAATTGTCACGACATCCTTTTGCCTCTCGTTTGGTTCGATCCACCTTCTCGCACCAAACGCATCTAGTTTTCCTTCCTTGCCGTTAGTTCCCATCGCCCTTGCGCCCCTTCCGTCTTTGCCTGATTACGATCCCTGGCTTCTTGCTCCGATCGTTCCGCGCCTGCTCGTTCGCCGTCCTTCGGCTTCGGTTTTCGTTGCACCTGTCCGTCCTGTGACTTTTCTTCCCTCCCTCGAGGCTTGTCTTCGCGCACCTCTATTGCGCACACATCATGCCGATATCGCCCTCCATTGTATCGGTTATTGCCATTACCATTACCGGAATTCGGACCTTTCCCGTCACGCCCGTCCCGTTCATTCTCGTCGTTCGCCTGATCGAACCGACTTACTCTTTCAATTAACGCGTCAATCGTCTCCGGCATATTGTTCCAAAGCAAATTTCTTATCCCGCTCGGCATCTGTCGAATGAGGATTCGAATAATTTCCGCCGGGTTAAATTCTTCGCTGCATACCTTAAATGCACTAACTTTCCGGGTGACGAAATCGCTCATAGTTTCGGCGCTTCCTTTCCGATACCGTTCTGACATCAGCCGGTATTTCAACTCGAACCTATGGTGTTGGTTCCAATACCTCTCTAGGAACTTTGCGCGCCATTCCCCATACGTTCGCGGTGTCGGCGTCAATGCCTGCCACCAATATTGCGCCTTGGAACTAAGGGCTTCTTCGACAAACCTCAACTTCGTCCCTTCCGGAATATCATTAACTTTGAAATAGTTCTCGAGTGCTGTCAAGAACGAGTACGGTTGCTCTCTACTTTCCCCATGGAACCTCAAGTAATTTGGCAACGTTGCATGCCCCATCGCATAACCGTTGCCACTCGCTCGACGTGCTGCATACACCTGTTGCTCTAGATCCGCAATTTTGTCCAAAATCTCCTTGTCGACTTCTTTCGTCGATCCTACACCTGTTAACTTCCAATTGTCTATTTCTCCCTGGACAGCCGTTCTAATATTTTCATCTATTCCACTAATAGATTCCTCGACCCGACCTATACGAACATCCTGCTGTCGCGACACTTCTCTGAAGTCCCGCACGTTCTTGCCTATATATGACAATCGCGCTTCCTGTCGCTGCACCGATTGTTGTAAGGTGCCCACGATCGATTCGATTTCGCCCACACCTGAACTGATCTGTTGATTGAAAACCTCCTGCACAGCAAAACGGGTCTCGGATGTTTCCTCTACCGCTTTCGTGTCCCGTTCCAATCGTGTGAAGCGCGCGATCGCCTCAGCTTTAAACGCGCTCACCTCTTCCTGAACCTTCGACACCGCGGCCTGCACTTCACTTTGCAATTTGCTCAATGCGACATTTATTCCTTTATTTTTCTCTGCGATTTCCTCGAATTTACTTTGTAAACTGATTTCTATCTGAGCGTTATTACCTTCTATTTTGGCGCTCATCTCTTGCATATACCGAAACATCATAGCAAGGGTCGGTTCCGGTACATCTTGTGCCTCCGCCGGAACTTCACCTACAGTCAGCTGACTCCTAGCTGCCCCTTGCGCATTAATCGCAATATTTCCTTCCCCTTCTAATTCCACATCCTCTAACCGCTGATACTCCTCGCCCTCCTCGTAGGAGGAGGAAAGAACTTGTTTCGGAATCGGACGCGTTGCGAACACTAACAACTTTACCACTTCGCGTCTCCATCTCGCTATCTTATTCTTTACCCAGCGCACAGCACAATTTACCAGTCCCCACTTATCCAGGCCTCACGTTGCGGCGCCATTTATGTAATGAACCCCTTCCTTCTTACTATCTATTCTATTTGCCCCACCGTTGGGCCGCCATTTAATATAATGAATCCTACTCTTTCATCTATTATTTATTTATTCTCAGCTATCTATTTATCATTCATTAATTTTATCCTCTAACTTCTCTACGTTATCTATGCCCGCGCTTTTATCAAATATATATAATAAATCCCCTTTTTTTCTTTCCCCTTTTAACTATCTACTGCCGTGGATACGATGGCGTTCCTATACAGGAATCGCAGTGAGGTAACTAGATTGTGCGTGCTAGGTTAAATTACTACAAACATCTCAATTGATCCACAACGAACCGCATTTCTGCTTCGATCATTTATTTACGTTTCTAACTTCACTCTATTTCCATTTCTACGGCGATAATTCACCGTCTTCCTTTCTACGTTAACATATAATATGTTAACATAAAGTCATATAACATCAACATACACAGACAAAAAAACAACAACATAATACACAGTAACAAAAACATCATTCATACACACTAACACAGACAATATCAAAATCACATTCATCCCTCGAATGCGCATTCCCTATTTTCCTCTATTTCTACTTTATTCCTACTAACAAAACTTGATCTTCAACAAAATTGTTTTAATTATGGGATGCGTTTTGATACGAAGCATTTCAAGGAATTCCGACACACACACACACACACACACACACACACACACACACACACACACATGCATATGCGTTTCACTTCCCTTTTTTCAGCTCATCTTTCGTACTGGAGACGTCCGGTGTCCGCTGTCCAATGCTCCTCGATGTCAGTCGACGGCCACTCTTACTCGCGGTTGCCTCCGAGAATCACTTCTCGTCAACCACTATGTTTCACCTCTTGAAAAGTTCTATTGCTTATTTCCATTTATTTTGGAAAATAATCGTCTAAATTATGCTGATGTGTATTGATTCAGTTAAGTCCCATAATAAAAATGTTTACCGCGCCAAATTTCCTCACACTAGAATACAACGTAATTGATTATCCGTAATTGCTTGAATTTTTACTAATAAAATAACGTGAATTCAATGAATTTAAATTTTTGCTCCCTTTTCTAATGTTCCAAAATTTTTATAAATCTTTCGACGTTACTTCTCGTTAACTATTTTTACACTTTCCAAAAAAAACTAACGACACACCGATTTCACGTACACCAAGCGCTCATCACCATGTCCCTGACACATCTGCCCCACATCTGCATCCTTTCTTCACAATTTACATTGTTACTACCGATTTTTGTCACAAATAATTGACACACGCTTGCTCTGTTGGGTCTGGAAGATTTCCTTACTTCTCAGCATGGCGTCGTTTGTTTACACTATTGACTTCATTCCAACTTCCACATATTTTATGATTACTTCGCTGGCAAAAATGCGACAAAGTTGATGTTAATTTTGTCGTCTTCCCCGTATTTTATTCTATTCTTTCCCAACGTTTCAACCAAATCGGTCCGTGCGTTTGGTAATTATTCTTCAAAAACCCTGTTCGTAATGTTTCTTTTCTAACACAACAATGGCCATATCCTGTTCATTTTATTAAAAATTCCAAATATATTTCAAATTATAACTTCTGAATGTGTTAACCGAATTTAATGCCGTTTGTTTTATTTCGTTCTATAATTTCTGCTCTATCGGATGATTATATTCAATTTTCCCTAAATCTCACATGCTATAATTTCTTATTTTAATTTGGATTTACAAACATGTTTCTATCGGCACCGTTGCACTCCACATATACGTTTATTCTTTGCTACCTTTTGGCAACGTTGCATATGGGATTTTGTTCTCGAAACGTTGGAGCATTACAATATGAATTAAAATTTTCAATTTTAGAACCTCTTGAAAGTCAAAACGTGGCCACTACGTGACAGTCAACTAATTGACCAAGAACAGTCAATATATTCTTGGATTTAAGTGAAGATTCTTTAGACCGGTAGTAATTTGCTTTACTCTTACAATACAACAATACTTTAATCTTACAATAAATTTGTTTACTTGAGTGTGTGATTGTGTGTGTGATATGTCGTCATCCAAACTGAGTTTGGACAATTTATAATTGCGCCCTCTGTCTGTGATTGACCATTGTTTTTTGAGAACCCTTTAAGTGTTTGTACACGGGGGGAGAGGAAGGGATTTAAAGTATATACTATGAGTGTATTCTCGAGCTGAATATTCAAATGTTCTTGGTGTTACAGAATAAGTAAATAACCTAATGAAATTGAAATGAAAGCTTTAACTATTTTGCTTCACTGTAAGAATTAGGTCACTAGGTAGTGAAATTGCAATTTCAAAAAGATGTATTTAATTTGCAGTGTAGGCTCAATTTTATTAATGTGGTAGAAACACGCGGTAGGGACTTTAACAAAGCGTTTGATGGAGTAGGAGTTGTTCTTTAATCCTTAAATTTTTTAGCATGCAGAATAACACTTAAGAAACAGGATAGCTCATAAATTTGACTCAATACATAAGTTTTATTGTATCAGTCGAGTAATACAAGTGTTTCAAAATTCAATGGGCTCAAAAATTGCAGTTATATTGGTGTGGAATTAAAACCGTTTTACTTCATAAGTATTCACAATTAAGACTTCATTCCAATTTTTATGAAGAAAGAAATTTATGTTTGTACAAACTTATATTTTGTTGCTGTTAGGTTACACTAATCTAGCTTAATAGAATAAAAAATAGTCAAGGTTTAATCCATCGTTCGACGTTTATGCGAGATATTTAAAATAAAACATTTAATAATAGTTAGAAAATAAATGGCATTGTCAAATACCATTTTAAAATTAATTTACATTCATAAACATTATTTATCTTCTTTAAAAGAAATGCAAATAGACGAGCAAATAATTTAATCAAATTCACCCGCCTCTTTGGCGGCAAAAATCATGAAAGTAGGTAGACGTGTAAAAACGTGAGGCTAGATCTGGCTGACCTCACCTCCTGATTGGGCACCCTTGGTAAGTGAGGCCCCTCATGATGCACCCGGTCGGTTTGGCCTTTCAAAAGGTGTGGTCTGACTTCGAGAGGTGCGATTTCAGGCGACTCGATAGGAGTCGGTGAAGTAGCGCATAGCCGTTTGCGTAGAGCAACATGACTTATTCCATGCTAAAATAGTATACAAGTGATGTGGTTGCCTGTAATTATTTGACAATGGAAAGCTTCTACAGTGGTGACGGTGACAGTTGCGGTTTGGTGGAGGTAACTGTTCAATAGGATACAGATAGGTTGCCTGTGAGGGTTTGGGCCTCAAGGATATTCAGCGAGGGACAGGGGTGAAATTGCTGCGCGGTAAGGGTTGCGCTGGTGCTGGCCGTAGGGCGGAGCACCTTCCTGGCACCGCCGAAGATGTACCCCATTAACGACGTGCGAGAGGCCGTGCTGGGCCAGTACCTGAAGCTCTGGTGCTTCGCAAGGCTCATGGCCCACGTACCACTCATGGACCACGTACCCGTCTCCATGGAGTGGCTGCTACCGGCCAACTCCACGGCCAAGGAGGAAGGCCGCTTGCACGCCCCCGAGCCGACCGTGTTCTTCAACGACGAGGGCTCGGGCTTCGGCTCAACCAAACTCACCATCGTCAACGTCACCGAGAACGACGCCGGCGCATACACCTGCTTCGTCAAAGACCACTCCAAGAAGGTTGCCAATACCACCTTCTTCGTGGAGGTCTGGGGTGAGTGAGCATTTGTGTGTTATTAGTTTCATTTATGCATATTACTCCTCTGAGCCAATGTTCACGTGTAAAGCGTATTAGATTCATCCATTCGTCATTAACTCGCTCGGTTCAGTTTCCCACTCATCTCTTACTCCTTCAAACGCTCATTCACTGACACTCTTCCTAACACATACGCTCTCTGGCCCCACATGCTCCCACACTCTCCCTGGTTCACATACTCCCATTTCTCACACGTTCACTACGTTAAACGTTCCCTCGCTCACACGTCGCCTCGCTCACACGTCCTCTCTCTCACACGTTCCCTCGCTCACACGTTCCCTCGCTCACACGTTCCCTCGCTCACACGTTCCCTCGCTCACACGTTCCCTCGCTCACACGTTCCCTCGCTCACACGTTCCCTCGCTCACACGTTCCCTCGCTCCCACGTTCCCTCGCTCACACGTTCCCTCGCTCACACGTTCCCTCGCTCACACGTTCCCTCGCTCACACGTTCCCTCGCTCACACGTTCCCTCGCTCACACGTTCCCTCGCTCACACGTTCCCTCGCTCACACGTTCCCTCGCTCACGTTCCCTCGCTCACACGTTCCCTCGCTCATTCCCTCGCTCACACGTTCCCTCGCTCACACGTTCCCTCGCTCACACGTTCCCTCGCTCACACGTTCCCTCGCTCACACGTTCCCTCGCTCACACGTTCCCTCGCTCACACGTTCCCTCGCTCATACGATCCCTCGCTCATACGTTCCCTCGCTCATACGTTCCCTCGCTCACACGTTCCGTAGCCCAGCGTCTCCTCGCTCATACGCTCGTACGTTTCTTCATACATTGTTTCAAGACTTGCGACGGTTTTTGCTGGTGCAATCCAATACAACAAAGCGCGTCTTGTGCAGACGTAAACGTGTTCTTGATCAACGTGAATACCACGTCGGCGAACGCGCTACACCAGCGCGTCGGTCTACTCCAGACGGCCACTTGGACGCTGGAGGTGGTGACGTACCTCTGGCCACCCACCATCTTCTGGCACACGCCCGACGGCAGATGGCTGCGGGACGAGAGCGCCGCCAAGTTCCCGGTGAGCAAACACCAGCGCGGCAAGGTCTTGGAGCTGACGCTGTCCGTTCTGGAGGTGGAGCTGTCGGATCGCGGCACATACGTGCTAGAGATCTACTCGGGCTTCAAGAAGAAGACGGTGGACCTGACGCTGACGGTGCTGGCGGCGCCCCTGGTGCAGATGCGGGCGGCGCCTGAGCCATCGCCCCTGGGCGCCATGCGCAAGGTCACGTGCTCCGCGCTAGGGTCACCGCTGCCCACCGTGCAGTGGGCGTGGCACCCGTGCCCCGGCCTTCTGCGCAACTGCAAGCTCGACGACGCCTGCAATAAGAAGATCTGGGTAGGCATTCCTTTGGCATTGGAACACCTACAATGTCTATCCCAACATCATGTCTAATCCCCACATCATGTCTAATCTCTACATCATGTCTAATCCCTACATTATGGCTAATTCTTACAGCATGTCTACTTCCGAAAAAATGGCTAATCTCTAAATGATGGCTAATTTCTACATCACAGCTAATACCTACATCACGGCTAATACATATATCATGGTTAATACATATATCATGGTTAATACATATATCATGGTTAATACCTACATCATGGTTAATACCTACATCATGGTTAATACCTACATCATGGTTAATACCTACATCATGGTTAATACCTACATCATGGTTAATACCTACATCATGGTTAATACTTACATCAGGGCTAATTCCTACATAATGTAGTACATCATGACTATTACATACATCATGACTAATACATACATCATGGCTAATTCATACATCATGGTTAATGCATACATCATAGTTAATACATACATCGCGTCTGATATTTGCATAATGGCTAATATATACTTCATGGCTAATACATAGATCGCTTCTGGTATTTACATCACGTCCAATACCTACATGACGTCTGATTCCTATATATTTATACAAAAACTCTATTTTTAATTTAATTTTTATTTAACGGTTTTGACTCGTTCACTTGAACTCTTATTACCAAGAAATCAACGGTTGCTTTTGATTATTATAAATTCTGTAATGCTTATCTGTTATTTACTTATTGTCGTGTTAATTGTATTTTTTTTGTCTGTGATATCTGTAAACTTCAAATTTTGTTCCGCTTGATAGTTTATATTATAATGTTTATGCAATTGAAACTGATAAGGAAACTGAAAATATTGTAATCTTTGTTTTTCAATCTGATTATGTTACCGCACTGTTGCAGCCCCTATGTCACTTCTTATCATTTCGCAATTTTTATTCTTATTATATAGGTTTGTTATTTAATTTCACTATCTTTGTATTACCATTGTTTTTTCTCATTAATGTATATATTCTTATATTTTTCAATTATTGTGAATTCCCTCGGCCTTCAGCCGCCATCCTGACTGAGGTTTACTGGGTTTACTCAATCGCTTAAGGCGTATGCCGGGATGGTCCCTAGTTTAGCATCTAGATATAAATGTAAAATATGCTATCCTCGATCTTCATAGTATAAGAAATTATGTAAATATTTCATGTGGTTAGACGGAAGAGCAGGTCTAATGGCCTGAGCCTCGCCACTAATAAAGACAATTTTATTATTATTATTATTATTATTATTATTATTATTATTATTATTATTATTATTATTATTATATGGTCTGATTTCTATATATCGTCTCATATCGTTATATTGTCTAATACCGATGTATCGTCTAATACCTTTTGCCTACGTCATGTCAACTGCCCACATCATGTCTACTGCTGCATCTTGCCTACTGCCTGCATCATATCTACTACCTACTTCATGTCTTCCACCTACATCTTGTCTAATTATTCTATTGTTTCTAGTTAACTATTATTTAAAATTCATTACATTTAGTTCAATAAAATACTATTACGTGGTTTGCAAACATCGCTATTATTTGCCGATGACGTGAACTGAACGGGAAGAGGTTGTGATTAAATAACTGAGAAATAATGCGCATTACTTTATGATGTGTCGTTCTGTCCCCGATCAAAGTCGTGCACCGGTGTTCGACCGCGCCGCGAATCGAATGCTAGCTCACAGGCGTGTTGGATATCGTGTTGGGCATTGACGACAGTTAGGGCTCGAGAAGGGGCATTCGGAGTGTGGTCACGCCGGAGGATGGAGAGACGTGTACGAGAGGTTGTTGCATTGAAAGTACCACGAACATGTGTGTTAGAGTGTCCCTTATATTTCAAAACTTTTTTTTTTGAGGCTCACTCCCTAAATATTTTCCATTGGGTCAAATTTATTCCAAAAAAATTTCATATCAATAGGTCGATATTAACACGTGCCGACTTGAGCGCGAAATTTCAATGTTAGGGATAGTTGGTTTTGTGGTGTTAAGTCAGTGAAAAACTACTGATACGTGTTTAATGTGTAATTTTATGTTTGAATTTAATTCATTTCCACTCTTTAGACTGCATTATGATCTTGGGTACTTTTTTCAGTGTTTCTCTCATACAATTTGGCTACAGTGAAGGATGTTGTTCAACCACACAACGCAAATTACTTTCGCTCCTTATCTACAGTCAGTACCGCATGGAAATCTTCATTCATTTAACAGATATTTCTGCACAGTCATTCACAACTTTCAATTTCATAAGTAGCCTTTAAGCTACTAAATATGAAGGGTTGCTTTTCCAGGTGGAAGGTCATTCTTGAATAAAACTAGGATCCATCTTCAGACAAGGGAACAGAGAGCTGCTTTTGGTTGACACAAAATCGGCTATTGTTTACAATGGAATGAAGATTTAATTAAATTAGAAGATGTATTGTATATTAACGAATTGATTAATATATAACGGTCATGCGCTTTCAATATTATTATCCACCCGATGGTTCACAAAAAGGATTAATACATTCTTCCATGTGTAGATGTTCTGTCTTAAATTTGAGACCATTTTGATTCTGATTTGTATGTCTACATCATCATCAAAAACATTATACTATACAAAATTCTTCTAAAATATACCACATACGGTGTCGACTTTTTTTAAAGTGGCTTTTGAAATTGTGGAATCAATTGTTTCTTGTAATTTTAGAAATTTTAAAAATTAGATATCTTGGTAAGGAGCTTTTACAGCTGCACTGCACTGAAGCAACGGTTCGACATAAACAATTACAACCATCAGAAAGGCATTTTTAAGGATTACATGTCGTATTCTAGATTCACACACACATTGTAAAATAAGTTCTTATATGTGATGACGGCACTGAAGGAACAATTTCTTTCCAAATATACTTCAATAAACACACATTCTCCTTTAAAACATTAAGTGTACGATGCAGTTATGAGACAGCAAAGAATTTGTACAT
Organism: Teleogryllus occipitalis; assembly: GCA_011170035.1. Classification (NCBI taxonomy): domain Eukaryota; kingdom Metazoa; phylum Arthropoda; class Insecta; order Orthoptera; family Gryllidae; genus Teleogryllus; species Teleogryllus occipitalis. The sequence goes on from BLKR01015535.1 coordinate 50,231, forward strand.
TATCTTCGATATCCCTGCGCATTATCACATTCTAAACATCGTTAGTGTGCTCTTTACCATTTTGGAATTAAATTTTTGCAACTTTAGAAACCCCATGAGCTGCTAACTGTCCCCAAATGTAACAACAATTGAAAGTCTTTCTTTTTTTGGGTCACTGATATGTAATGCAGATAACAGTTTACCATCCCAATGAACAGTAAGAATTTCAGATAAAGTTCTCATACAAGCCGATTTTATTGTTTCTTAACGTTCTCTTCTCTACTTGTATATGATTCGAAGAATATAATATTTATTATTAGAGAGTTCTTCGGGTAATGTGGTCAAGTACCTCTGCTGAAGAATGTATACAGAATCTCTTATCAGCTCACATTTATATAAACCATTAGTTTAGGTAATGAAATTTTTAGCACCACATCTTGCAGCATTCTGTATTGATATACTCTCAAAAATTTACCAACGTTGATTTCACCTGACCTTAGAAGTTCGTTATCTGAATCTAGAGATCATGAAGGAGACGCTTGACATGGTTGCTTATCTTTCCTTTTCTCTTCATTTAATCTCTTTGTCTCGCCTTTTCTTCTTTATCCGCGAGAGTTTGGTCTTTAGCAAGATGGCTTTTACGTCATGCCTCTTTCGGTCGAAGTAAAAACATTTTATGTTCTTCCAACGTATCATTTGTATCAAGTATTCGAACGTGCAATTATTAACAGATTGTTCAAATTATTTCTAAACTGCTCTTCATCATACTTAAAAATAACTTCACACTTTTTTGCGTCTTTTTGTAATTTTCTCGATACGAACAATGCTCTTATAAAAACGCTTGATTTCTCCCAAAATTTCGTGCACTCACGAAATTATAAAATAAAACTTCAAGCACTCATTTATTTGATAGTAAATTGTTTCCAGCTACTATTTGGTGTTTTATATTAATAATTAATATTATCTTCCATTAAAAACGCACGATACTGCATAAGACAATTACACGTGACATGTTACATTAGTGACCTACAAACAGGTGTGACACGATCGATTGAAATTGTACTGTTAGCCTTGGGCTGACTCAACGGTTGGTGGTAGACTTGGACTTGTCCGTCATGCGCATTTGCGCACAAGTCGGCACGAGTTAGACTCCTCCGATCTGAACAAAATTTTATATAGCCATGCTTTTAAGGCCATTCGAAAAAAATCTGCTTCCCTTGATGATCCAAAATCTTGGTGCTCTTGATTTCACATGCCTACTCACTGTACAAGGTTTGGTACCACTTGCATACTCACTGCAATGTTCACTGACATTTTTTGTTGACCATTTTGGAATCCGCTCATATATATATATATATATATATATATATATATACATATATATATATATATATATATATATATATATATATATATATATATATATATATATATATATATATATATATATATAGTGACGGAACACACAAGCCGTGGACTGGCCTCCGGCGCGCCGCACACAATGCAACCTGGTCTTTGATCAGGGGTCGTTAGCCCTGAGGGTGTGAAGCACCGCTCGGGCGTTACCAGCGCCGTGCGGCAGCCTACTGTCGCTCCGACGCCAGGCCTGTCAGGTTGTTCGTTCGTCTTGCCTGTGAGAGGCAACTAAGGGGTAGCTTGCAATGGATAGAATACAGGGCGGATCGAATTCTAATGAAACACTTGGATGGCTCTGGTAAAATTAGGCATGTATTCTTAAACTTTCTCCAGAGGCACATACACATACACACTAGATTATAATAAACAAATTGCAATCCTATTTCTATTATAATTATAATCCTAAGTCTGGATTAACGTTCTTGCTCCATCTTGTGCAAATAAACAATAACCTCCCTATACTCAAAAATCATATCTTGCCCGCTAATTACAATACTCGGCAATTTAATTATTGATGCAAACCTACTGATCTTGGCACTAAAATGTTCTTTCAGTCTGTTCGTTCCACTATGTTGGATCGAACTGAATTCCCGTGTTAAGCGTTCGGCAAGAATACTTCCTAGTTATACCTTTTTAATCACACCTTTGGAAATATTACGACCTCGCGGTCTGAATGTCGCACGGGTACTCACGCTTCGGCGATTGGGGAACACGTAACCTGGACCTCGGCCAACGCAGTGACCGACCTCAGCTGCTTATCGCTGCGAACGGCTGCTCGCGCCGCGGTGACGCTCGGCCTCGCCCAGCTCGCTGCGCTATACGCTCGCCGGTCCGCGCTGCTCCTTGGCTCGCTTGATGCTGCCTCCGTTCGCCCGTGAAGTAGTACAATTTTCTCCGGTCGTCCCGTAGAACGGCCGTGCCTCTACGCCCGTCTTCCGTTCCCAACAAACTTGCTTCTTCGGCTGTGTTGCACCAGGAATGTCGCCTCAGCCTTCCGCTTTGGCGATGCGGCGTAGTTGCGACGTAATGATCGTATACTCGACCCTTCGGCGATCTCTATCAGACTGTTCGGCGGTTTGTTTCAGAATGTTCTCCGATTTCTATCAAACTCTCCGGCGGCCTTTCTCCGACTGTCCGGTTTCCCGGGAACCCCTTCCCCCCCTCGGAGACTGTTCCCTCGTTTTTCTATCAACGGGCCAATCGCAGGATTTAATTTTCCAGCGCTTATCGCCCCGAGAAATCATTGGCGACCACTCGTTACGTCCGACTTCAGCCGCGGCTGACGTCAGACGATGACGTACCAACGCGCCACATTCGAAGTGGTAAACACCCGCGATTTATCTTGGGCGTTTTTGCCTGGGGTTCTGCTTCCTCGCTGGGGCGCATATCAGAGCTCGTCTCAATATATATATATATATATATATATATATATATATATATATATATATATATATATATATGTGACGGACCGGGGTTCCGATCCTGTGCATCAGTAAATTTATTGAAGGGGTCAGGGTTTCTTTTTTGCGAATGGGCTCCGGGGTGGGGTAAACATTGATACGACTTCCAAATATAATTAACATACACAACTTTATTTCAATAATTATACAATAACCTTGTAACTCTTTTTTAGCTTGAACCATAATACCTAGAATCACTGTCTTACCCGTTTACATAGTAGTCAAAATATTCGAATATGATCAAATTCAATCTGCTGGTCGTCTAGCAGCGTTGTTCATGTCCGGTTCATGCCCACCAGACGTTCGGCACCCCTCGGCGTTGGTCGGCTGCCGCTTCGGCGTGTCCGTGGAGCGACCGTTGCGTCGCTGCCTCTCTCCCTCCACGTGTCCAACCGCCCTCGGTTCGGCGTTGTTCGTCTCCGGATTACACCAACTGCCTAGTCCATTCACCTCAAATATGAATTTCACTCACCATGCTCAAAATTACGATGCTGCTGCTTACGTCATATTACTATTACGCCACACGATTCTCCTACCGGCTTTCACAGCATCACTCACAGTCGTTAGCTTCCACACACTGATCACGTTAGATGCAGTCCTCGCCCCAATTACTCTCGTCGAACCTCTTACGAATGCGTCGCCTACACTTTACTAATATCATCACTACTGTACTGTTCACTCACGAGTCTCTAATATCACATCTTACGCATCCAGCATCAAATATTCAGCCACGTCCCGCGCAATACGTGCGCTCCCCTACACTGTCCAGCTCTTACTACAATTACTCTCGTCGAACCTCTCACGAATGCGTCGCCTACACTTTACTAATATCTTCACTATTGTATTGTTCACTCACGAGTTTCTGATATCACATATTACGCATCCGGCATTAAATATTCAGCCACGTCCCGCGCAATACGTGCGCTCCCCTACACTGCCTAGCTCTGACTACCCTGCTCCTGCCTCCCCGCCCGTTAAGTCTCGTCCGTCGCGGGACCCCTTCTCGCGCTAGGCGGGAGCCGCCAACTGACGCGCCATCCGAATCGTAGAGGCCGCTTTGCGTTTCGTCTGGAAACGCGGCGCGTTTCATCCGGCGCGTTTCAATATATATTAATTTTTAAATTCCCTGCGCTAAATTGCTTTCGTTTCTTAAAAGTGGTTTTTAATTCACAAAACACTTCAACCACCAATGCTTAGAAAACTCAGTACAGACCAAAGTTAAGTTTACTATATGAACTTTGAACACTTTATAAACCTCTTTGAACACTCAATTAACTGGGTGACTTGTTTAAAGCAAATTAATCACTTATGTTCTTAACATAGCTTTCATTCAAGAGTTCCACACGCCAGCATTCACAAATGTGGCTTGAAATGCGTGATATTTGAAAAGCTTTTAAAAGAATAGTGTGGTTTAACATTGTTCGATTACATCTTTTTCGTTTCTGCGGCCGTTTTGTCGCACGGGTACTCACGCTTCTCCAATGGGGTTTTACGTGAACTGACCTAGTCGAGTGCTGCGAGCGGCGCCTTGGCTCCTCGGCGTTTGGGGACGTGGCGATCGCGCCTTACGCGACCTCCGGGCTCTCGTTGCGCTGGTCGCGACGGCTCGTGCTGGCGACGCGCCGGGGTAGCCTGGCCTCCACGATCCTCCGCCCCTCCTTCCGCTGCGTTTCCGCACCAATTTTCTCGGCTAAGAATTGCCTCGGCTTCGCCTCTGCGCCCGTCTTCCTTCCCCAACACAAATGCTTCTCTGGCGGTGTTTTCAGGAATGGTTATCACCTTGGCTCCTTGCTTCGGTGATGTGACGTAGCGGCGATGCAGAAAACTGTTCGGCGTACGCCGGAAAGGAGTCCGATTCTGCCCTCACTGAATTCACATAATTCGCTCCCACTGATACAGGTTTCTTTTCCGTTGTGAATTATCAACAAAAAAACGAGTACAATGTTCGTTCTCTTCCCGTATTCGGATGAAACAATCTCGCGTGAAGTTCACTGCTAGCGACCCGTGACAAGTTTCTCTTCACTAACCATCACTTATAACGGTTTTTACGTGATTTGTGAGACGCGTTCCGCAGCGATCCGTCCTCCTCCGAGATTTTTCTGAGACTCTTTCAACTTTCAACGGAAAAAATTTCTTGCCGTTGACTTCCCTCGTTTTTCGGATACCGGTCAATCACAAGATCTCGTTCCCAAGCTTATCTTTCGAATTTCTTATTCGTGGACAAGCGTTTCGCTCGACGCGGCCGCGGCCGACGTCAGACAGTGACGGGGTTCTCGCGCCGCATTCAAATTAGCGAACTGCCGAAGACGGTATTTTGGGAATTTTTATACATGGTCCGGTCCGTTACCAGGGCATATATTCGGGCATATATTTCGATATATATATATTCCACATATTTTCTTGACTGTTTACGACAGCACTTGACTGTTTACGACAGCAAGGTGAGAATTTTTATATTATCCCTGGACTGCACTGATCTAGATGTTATTGCATCTTATTCCAAGTTCAAGAAAGATAGTGAAGTGTGTTGTGGATTGTATATGTTATAAGAGAGGAAAAGTAAAAAAGATCGGCGATACATGGGTAGATAACGGCGCGTTTCACCTCCATTTCCTTATTATATTGATAAGTACGTTGAAGCGCTGAATTGTAAAACGACGCAGATACTGACCCAGCCATTGGCGATAATTCATGAAAGTGTTAAAGAGTAAACATTGTGACCATGATAGTACAAATATATGGTATTTTAACAGCTTAGTATAGAACAGTAAGATCATTTGCTACAGACGGGTTTTTGTATAACGATCAAAATGGTCACTGCAGTGTCCTCTCCGTGTTCATCTCCTTTCGCGTTCTGTGTGTGATTGCTTCGCGCGTGGCTGCTCGCAGGCTCCGGTGACGACGCAGTCCGATGTGGAGGTCATCTCGACGCTGGAGCTGCACGCCAACTCCTCTGGCTTCATCACCTGCCGCGCCGCCAACGAGCTCGACGACAACGTCAACGTGACCATTAGCCTGCAGGTCACTGGTGAGCCACGCGTCCGTCAACTGACAGCAAGCTTTGCTTATGCCCGATCCACCGTGCCCATAATGACACATTTGGCAGAAATCTTACCTAAGCTCAATACCTCGAACCACAAATACTGCGACATATCTAACATGAATTCCTATTAAATAGTTTTCGGAGAACACCCGAGATCGTCAGTTATCATCTCCAGTTGGTTGTTTACCAACTTGATTTACTTAGGTTTACATCGGATTGAATTAACCATCCATGTTCTGAAAGAATGGCTTTATTAATCTCAACGATCTAGATTATTTGTGTAAGATCCTGTCGAAAAACCTGTTAACTCGGCTTTTCTTTCTCCCAACTCCAAACGAGATCCCGACTTTCCACTGCATAATGCAGATCGTTGGTCATCATAGTGAGATAAGTGAACTCGAATAAAAGTTCCAATGCGATTTTAATTGTGTGGTGTTCGCAGACATGCCGGGCCAGCGCTCCCTGGAGGCGTGGGGGCCGGAGCCGGAGCCGGCGGTGGAGGGCGACGACCTGCGCCTGTGGTGCGGGGCGCTGCGCGCGAACCACACCGAGTGGCCGCACTGGCGGCGCAGCGAGCTCTGGGACGACAAGCGTAAGTGGCGTTCGCGCGGGAGGCGGTGCGCTGTGGCTGTTGCTGAGGGCGGTGCGCGGGGGCGCAGGCTTCCAGATGACGCGCTCCAACACGACGCTGTCGCTGCGCTCGCAGCTGCGCATCAACCCGGCGTCCGTGGCGGACTCCGGCTCCTACCTGTGCTCCCTGGACGACCTGGAGGAGACCACTGTGGAGTACAAGCTAGACGTCAAGCGTAAGTTGCCCTGTGTTGCTCTCGTCATGGGCTGTGTTGATTAATTGATGGAGCACGTTTCGAGATCTTGCTTGCATGTTGCAGCACAACGGAAAGTCTTCTCGCAAGACGTCAATATGGACAACACAGAGTGGATGGTAAACAGCGGGGATAAACTCATCTTACTCTGCAACTTCGATGGCTTGCCTCGTCCGACAATCTGCTGGTACAAAGTAAGACGCACTTGCTTTTCTGAACTTATTTTGTTTAATGTGCTTGTCCTCTAGAGAGTAACTAGCGCGAGCTCGTCTTGACAGAAGCTCGCAATACCCTGTCTACCTGCGAGCGATTCGCAGAAATACCTGCCTCTCGAGAGTGCACTCGCCGCGCCCTCTCGCAATTACCTCTCACATGCCTGTCCTCTGGAGAGCAATAGGCTGAGCGATGCGAGATTAAGATGGAGGCAAATAAGATAGCGACGGTGGCTTTCGTTACTTAATACGCTTCTTTGCAAAAGAAGAAAAGAACATGGGTGAGAATGTGAATTGATCGTCGAACACAGATTAATTGCTCAACACTTGTCAAAGTATTTGAAATAGAGGATGCACAACATTTTAGATAAATTTTAAGCAACGCACATTGATTAACCTAACCTCAAAATTTCAAGATTACACACAATAGTTTCCATTAGTAGGCTACTTGTTTACACGTTTTACTTGAATATCAAATATAAATAATCACTCAACAGGGAGATTTTTTGTTGCTTACCTGTTTCCGGAAATTGTGAATTTTCTTTATATTTTCTCGAATAGGTTCGTGTAAACGGAGTAATATACGTAATATAGAGAGAGTTATGAAATGCGGAAAATTCGTTTTCGAGATTTCGAAGGAAATTCACGTTTTAGAGCCCCCGATGCCGAAAAAGTTTTAGATTTCTTTCATAACGTCCGTCTGTCCGGCCTTTTCTGCCTGATCGGCCGTCTGTGAACAACATTAGCACGTAAACTATTCGTACGATTTTTCCCTAACTGAACATTCCCCGATCTATCTGGCCCAATTCGAAGCTCTGCGAAAAATATTCATTAAATTTTGGAGATACTTTACGTAAATCCCTTGGCACATTTTCAACATATTCTGCAAAGATAGCTTCAATTTGTTTGTTTCAATTTCCTGCAAGGTTAGAGTGAAATACGTACTAAAGAGTGTGTGCCATTTTGTAGCATCTCTAGTTTACTTCTTAAATTGTACATTCCATTTCTAGTGCAATTTTCTGTTCGGTAGCAGCCGTGTCGAGGCAACAAACACCAAACAGTCGCCGGCGCTCGCAGTTTCTTCCAGCACGTTTCGAATGCTGAGAGCAAGTCAGTGCGAGTCCTCGCGCAGGCATGTCCACTGGCGAGTGGTTAAGATGGTGACCACTCTCCGCGAGCATCACGCCACTCTCCTTTGCCTGCTCTCAGAACTGTGCATCGGCGAGAATCGCTCTCGACACAAACTCGTGAGAGGGTTGCTCTCATGTGGACACGCACCTTTAGAATTGTGTCTGGCTGGAGAGAGCATATTGAGAATTTTTTATATGAATTATATTAATAGGTTGCTAACTATTTGATTGATAAAATTATATTAATACAAAATAATACAATAACTAACTACACAATATTAATACAATAATTAGTTGATATTTTATGTACAACCGAAAGAAATGAATGCTTCTAATTTATATGTGAGCTTATTAAAGTAAATTGTATAATATCCTAGGTATATGGAACCGAAACTTCATCAGATTCGAAAATTCTCAGAGTTTATTTTGTAAAGAAGCGTAAATTACGATAAGGTATACATTTTTAATTTAATTTTAAAACAAACTCTCACCTTTGTAAGTACGCATTTCAGTAATTATTAAATAGATATTCAAGAAAGAACGTGGATGAATATAAAAAAATTTTAACACGGAGAACAAAATTTTATACCGTAAAAGTATTTGATGCTACTATGGCATAATTTCTCTATCAAATTGAACAACATTGCGCCATCTTCACGTTCACCTTCCTCTGTGTTTTTCTCTCTTTGATTTGTTCCGTTCTCATCCCCTATGCATCTTTCTCTGTATTTTTCCCTTACCGCTCACTGTTTTCTTGCTTGAGACAGGACTCGGAACCGTTGGCGCCGCCTGGCGGGGAGCGGTTCATCCTGCAGGACGGCAACAAGACGCTCGTCATCGTCTCCGTTACGGAGGCCGACCAGGGCGAGTACCGCTGCCGTGCCGCCAACCGCGTGCACTCGGAGGAGCGCTGGGTGCGCGTGCAGCTGCGCAGTACGTACCGCCTCTTTACTCCATGCTCCTGATTAGCACGAGGACGACGAGAGCAGTCATTCGACTGTTTCAAATCTGAGGTTTCTTTTGTGCTTATATTTATTGATTTTTTGCGTGTAATATTTTGAGACTTTCAATATTTGAAAATTTTCTAATAAACGCTGAAACATAATTATTTCAGACATCTTAGTTTTCAACATAAAAAGCTCATTCTTCGTGGTTTACCTTTAAGGAAAGTTAGCAGTCAAAATGACTGCTCGTTTTAAATGTTATTGGGACATCAATTGTCAATTGGCATTAGCTGGAATTATCTCTTTAGGTCTCTCTCTCCCTCTCTCTCTCTCTCTACCTCTCTCTATCTTTCCCTCTCTTCCTTTCTCTGTTTATCTTTCTCTTTCTCTTTTTCGTTCTTTCTGTAAAATCTTCATCCAGACGTTGGACTGTCCAAGTTTTTTTATTACATCAATAATTTAGCTAGAATTTATTCCTGGAGTCCGAAAAGGCCGCTTGAACCAATCCGTCCCAGCGGTCGTATTTACTGAACCTGGCTGAAGAACTTCGTGCGCCACTGATAAGGCTCGAAACATTACAAGAAGACATCACTTTGAACAAACATTCAAGTGGCGAATAAGTGTTGACATTGTCAACTAGAATATTATGAAAACAATATGTCCAATGACACTTCTTCTAGGTGCGGAAACATAGTTTGTGGCAAATGTGATGACATGAAAGTAATACTTGTCAAAATAATTTATAATATATATTATTTACTTCAAAAAAGTATTTTCGTTACCCTAAAATGCATAATAAGACTTGAATTACAGCAAAGTTTTCTCAAAGTAAAAAAATATTATTGAAGCAGTCACTTTGACTGCTCGCCGTTGTTATAGTTCGAATAGAATTACCGTCTTTCTAGTGTTAAGGACCGGAAAATAAGCATATAAATGTGTCAAGCATGGTGGCCACTTTCTGGAAAACAGAGAAAAACAAGGAAAAAAAGGGAAATTCATTGCTCGGGAAAAGTCAGGGGAAAATCAGAGAATTTGTAGATGAATCGTTTAAAATCAGGAACATTTCTGAGAGGGCTATATAAGTAGTCACCAAATATTAGTGAACTAATTTTTATTTGTTGAATTTTTTAAAAATTTGTAGTTAATCATATCGAAATCAGAGAGCTGATAAATTAGCATCCAGTTTGGTTCAATATAAAAAAATGTAATTCTCTACATATTTTATCGATGAAAAAATGCCCTAAAAAACCGGGCAAGTTTGTTTCTGGAAATCAGTTGACACCTTAAAGCACATAAATATATCATGCAGAGTGACCATTTTCTGGAGAACGTAGAAAACCGGGTAAAATCAAGGAATTTCATTGCTCTGGAAAAGTCAGAGTATTTGTGAAAGAATGGTTAGAAGTCAGGAAAAAAATTGAGATGGTTATAAAACTAGACATTATTCCTAAAAAATAGTTCACCCTTATATTTTCACAATTTATATTTGATTATTGTTTTAAAATGTAATTTGTTTGTGGAGAAATCACGCTGGGTTTGGAGAGACTGCTAAATTTACTCTCCTTAACCCTTAACCGGTCTGGTGAAAAAAAGTTACTCTCCTTGAGTGAAGATTCCCAGTTTTATAAATAGATTTTATTAAGAACTTTCAATTTATTTACAAAATAGCACGTATAAGATCATTAACTTTGTATTTGGTAATATTTGTAACAATTAATTACAATTTTCACAAATAGATTTTGCATAGCTTGTGCAAATATGTTTGTCGCAGTTGATTCACAGAATATTCGTTTTCCTATCTGCTGTTCTCTGGTACACGTCACATCTGGTTTTTTGTGCTTTAGTGTGTTCCTGAAGGTTCTTGTCAAGGGGTTTGCCCCCAAGTTTTGGTATAATTTCTCGCATCTCACGAGACAAAAGACGGACATCACGCGCGAAACGTGTGTGTGTACGAGTGAACGCCTTAGTTCCATCACGGCTCTCTACTCGATTCATTTTATGAGTTTTTATTGGAGTACATGGTAATGCTAGTGCTCACACCTGCTATGTTAAGAATTGCGTAAAATATCACTATTGTACACTGCCAGCCACCTCCACCACCACCACCTCCAAGACCGCCGCAGAGTAGTTGGCAGATAGGTGGTCAAGTGCATTTATGCCAGCTTTGGGCCATTTGTTTTGTGGATCAATGTTTTGGTCATGATGCATTGTCGGTAAGAGAACATGAGACAGATTCCCAGAAAAACAAATCTAAACGAAACACATAAACAGGATACAGAAGTGAAAAAACTTAAATATAATACTGAAGTTTACTGACACTCCTTGTCTGGTGGGGTCCCTACAGGCATAATAAACAAAAATGCATTTTCGTTGTTATTTTAGACAAACAGCACACACGATCGTCTGCTAGGGATCTTGAACGAGGAATATAAGGAATCACTGCGCAATATATCGGTGCTTTTAATCGATGACTAAGTTGAGTTTATGGTTGCCTGGTGTCCACACGGACCCAAACGAGACCAGTTAAGGGTTAAGTTTATTTTGGTTCGAATAATTGAACGATTTTTTCGCAGTCCGCCTCATTTTGGTGCCTGAGGGATTTAATAATCGACACTCCAGTTAATGTTCCTGTGAGTGCCTTGCAGCTGATAGACTCTCTTCTGCTCACAGATCGGAAGGGGAGCACCGGAGGCAGCGTGACGCTATTTGTGGTGCTAGTGGTGCTACTGTTGACTCTGGTACTGCTCGGCTTCTTCGTCTATAGTACAGGGTGAGTAAGAGTGAAGGTGACACTTTTCCGTTTGACTATCGAAAAATAACTACAGTTGTTTGTGGTTCGCCCAAATGAAAGTGGGTATGGAATAAAATCCCTCGCCTTCCAACTAACCTGTTGTTAGTCCACTCAAGAAGACTCTATAAATGACGCCGACTTTCAAACATTGAAACAAGATGGTGTTTACAAGAAACACATATAAAATAATATTAAACTAATTGAACGAACGATATTGAAAACACAAGCTTGTATCTTTTGAGACACAATTATAATTCGAAATCGTAGATTACCAAATATCTTCTGAAGAGTGCAATATAAATACAACACACGTATGAGTAATAATGTAATCAAATAATCAACTTACGAGTACATCCCGTAGATTCGCTAAACATCTAATATATTTAAATTAATATTTTAATTTACGACCATATCTCGTCAACAAAAGCATTGTGGCCTGATATATCTAATACTACGAAATATTAGATAGCTACGGTTAAAACGGATCCATACATTTCCCCTGAATATGCTTTTTGTGTCAGAACTTACGAATTGCGAGGTGGTAAAGAAAACCGATAAGAAACATCGATTTGTTTTGATACACTGCCTTGATTTGTGCAACTAGACTTCGGTTAAAGTCTCACTTCAAACGCAATGGCTAAACCGTACAATTTAAATCTCGTCTGTTATACCCTTGGATTGAATATTACAAAGATGCGTAAGATAAAATGTATTGTAAGTGAATATAGAAAACAATCTGCCTTTATCTGTTTTGTGTCTGTTTTTTATATTCATCGATATCTGTTCGTACATATTTTTGGCATTGTTTTCATAATGACATTTTAATGTATCATCATTTTAATGTATTCTTCATGATGAGCTAATTCTCAGCCGAATGTTTAGCTGTATTAATTTTTCTGTCCCATAGAAAAAAAATTACACTACCATATCCGGGAGATCCTTTAAACCGGGAGAAGTGGCTCAGTGCATCAGCTGATGTCAGTCCAGTGTCTCTGACTGGAAGGTCCTAGGTTAGAATCCCGACGGCGGATGGATATTCGACACTAGCTTGTCAGCTAGGTCAAACTCAGTCGCTGTCGAGGAGAATTCCAGCGGTCTGCTGCTCTGATGGGTAGTTTTTCCAGAGCAGTATCCCAACGAAGGGGCCTCAAACCGCGCGCGCTCTTTCCTCCCTCTTCCTTGTTGTATCCTCACTACTTACACACACACTCACACACACACACACACACACACACTCACATACACACACTAACATGCACTACTCTTCCGCGCATACTGGCAGACAAATCGGGGGCTAAGAGAGCTGGGGCGCTTCCCCGCTTGTGGGAGATACCAGGTTTGGGAAAACCTCGCTAGTTGACGGTAGTTCAGTGCAAGGTCTCGCCATCCAGCGTGGGAAGATCACCGCCACCTTCCGATGAATAACATGCACTACACTAACGGGCTAATGAACATCGTATAACCCCGAATCACAATCAATCAATCATACGGCATACTTAATGCGACTATTCCACCGGGATGACACAAGCGCGCGGAACGAGTGGTCACTTGAAGCGAGGGTCTTGTTCCTCATTTGCTTCGTTCTATAAGCAAGGGATCGCCTATGGGGAAAATGGCGGCTACCGTTTCAAATGTCTTTAAATATGGTGGACATTATAAACTAATTCTGTAGGTTTATAATCTCGTTGGTTAAGAACAATCCAAGCAAATGAATTGCACCAAACGACGGGGTAACTTTATTTAATTCAAGATAGTTATTAATTATAAGGAATTCTCTCATTAAAAGGTGGTATTATTAAAAGTTGTGAACAATACGGGCCAACAATAACTGGTTTATAAACACAGCTACCAAATTTTACCACTTCCTGTATTTGCTGTTTATCCATTTCAATCCACGACTTCAATGTCGAAAATTGTTTTGATTTTGGACAACTGTTATGTTAACACTCAATTTTGAAGTCATTTTAAAATAACAATCTATTGAAAGTTGTTTAAATTCACCGGCAGAGATGGTTTAACGTACTGTCGTCATCTGCTGTACTACAGTGCCTCGGACCAGGATGACCTAGTTTCGAGTTACCGCAATGGCAAGATTTTCGACACTAGCTAAATAGCTAGGACGGATTTAGCGTTGTCTGGAGGAGAATCCTAGCGGCCGGCTTCCTTGTCGGCTGGTTTCTCCGATCAACACCAGGCGAAACCGGGAGCAGTACCCTAACAAACCGGTCACGTGCCGTGCGCGATCTTTTCTTCTTCTTTTACCTGTCCTCACCCCTTGCACACTTACTTACACAAACACACACTACAATGCCTCACACGCCGTGTGACCAGTCGGGCGCTTAGGGCTTGTTCCGGCTGAGGCTGTACCTCGCTGGATTTCACCATCATCCGGATTTCACCTGGCCACCTCCCGGGATAAAACATTCACTACGCCGACAGGACTAATGGCATACACATTTGACATGCATGTTCTTCACAATTGATCAATAAATCATTCAACAAAGTTTGCGGTGGTTGCGTTGTATCACAATTACCCCTTACCTCTACATTCATCACTCTCCTCCCTGATGTATGTGTATGTGTATGTGTATGTCTATATGTATGTTTGTGTGCAGAAACGGCGGCGCATGCTCACCTCCAGGCTACACCGCTTCGCCGAAGGCCAGCCCGACGTGCTGAACCCGGAGCTGCGGAGGAACCTCTCTGAAGCTGGCTAGCCACCCATAGCGCACCTCAGCAAACTACATGCCATAATTTCATACTAATCAATTACTCATTAACTGTCATAATTTTAACTCATTTACGCAAGCCATTTTCTAAAAAATCAAGAGTCAGCTAGCGTCAGACTGAAGCTAGCTAGCGAAGAAAGAAATTACATGAGAAATTATGAGAAAAATCTGACAAGATAGTATTAATGAATTAATAGTTAATCACTCAATTTTAAAATGATAATAAAAATTAATTGTTTAAAAAAATGAAAAAAATCCCCCAAACGCCAAATTAACTTAAGAAATCAGGAAATATTTTCTTACTAGCAGACCAAAGATTTCCTTAAAAAAATTGTGCAAATTCAATATATTTATTGACAA
>BLKR01015536.1:0-65110 GCA_011170035.1 Teleogryllus occipitalis
GTCTCTCTCCTCAGAAAAATGTCGTCTCAAAATTCTATCTTCCACACCGCGCCGACAAACTTGGACACCCCTCGGCCTGGGGGAGGGCAGGGGGAGGGACGCGTTGACCAATCGCTAGCAGGTAGAACCATAGTTGTCTGTGATTGGTGCAACATCCCAAGGGGCAGAAAGAACGCTGTCTCAGGGGGAGGGGGCCAGTTCGTTTACGTACGAGACGGAAATATCGTCATATTTCCCTGCCGAAGGAGATAGTTTGCCTGCGCGTACGCCACGACGAAAAAAATATTTCTAAGCGGGGTTTTCTGTCCAGAATGATTGTCTATAGACCAGTAAATATTTATCATTTTAGCAACAATTATTCTAACTTTTAGTAATTGATTTATAACTCCTGACAAACTGCTATTTTGAGATATTCATTTCAGGCACAATTTGCGGAGCCTTTCCGGCCGTTCTAAAGCATATTTCGAATTTGTTTATTTTTAAAATTATAAATTGTTGCAAAATTGTTAATTCGCTGTTTTTGGTTCTGGGACATCGGGAGACTCCCCACTTTAGATTTGCAAAATTTGGAAATTGTTTATAAATTTTCAATTGTTGCAAATTTTTTTATTGTCTAATCTGAATGGCGTTTAAATGTGATGAAAATTCCGGAATCCGTTCGGTGCTATTATATCTCGTTCTCGAGATATATGTAATTGTTTATAAGGAATTAACATCTTAGTAGACCCCATTTGTTTGCGCTTAATTCATTCGCGCTAGCAGAATAGCGTGGGATGGGCATACTGAAAAACAGTTCTCCAATGCCGCGCTTTTGCCTGCCACATACGCTTAAAATGCACTTGCTTGTAAACAAATTCTGTGGCCAATTTAATTATGCTTAATTCGTATTTTTACGGCGAGTATGAGCATAACTTTTATTTGGTTTTTATATTCTCTTTTAATTTCTCTACAATTTGCAAGTCGATATATTTATCAAATAGGAAAGAAATTGATTATAAAAAATATTTTTCAAGGTGCATTACGCCCAAACAATTGTTTCTGTTTTTCTATCAAAGGGATGTTGATCGACCGAATAACTGTATTATTATTTTTTTTAAGTCCCCTGTTAACACCGAGTGTCAGAAACTATTTGTTCCTCTTGTCTAACCATTACCATTAGAAAATAGGGAAACATATTGCTTAGCTGTTTGCTATAAACTGCACTGGATTGGATGAAGGTAGTGTTAAGGTTTTCAAATACAGAAATATTCAATTTTGGGTTTTGAAAGATCACATGAGTAGAATCATACATCACAATATTTACACAAGTATAGAAATTTCTAAATAAACGTATATAAACTTTAAGTTAATATTTTCAATTCAATTTATCATTCCTTTCTAAAACTGTTAACTTGATGATTTCATTGTATAATAATCAAATCAGAGCTTTATGTGCTAAATCTACGCATTGTTAATACATATTATTAAACAACATTAATATATTTAATATACATTTAAAAGGATTTTAGATTGGCGAACGTTTCAATGAAATTTCATGAATTCCTAAATGCTTGAAAATAAATACTTGTAAAATTAAATAATTGTAGCGTGTAAAAATATAACAAACTCACGTATTTGGTAAAATGAGTAAAACGATTACTAAAAGAAAGCAAAACAGATGTTATAACAATTCAAAGAGATTTAGCGTTTGTTTACAGTTTAGTAAATATCAATGCACTAGCATTTCCCAGTGAAAATACATAGAACGGACTTGGTGGTCAAGTGATATGACCTTCCCAACACAGACTACATTTCAGTATCGTCAGAGTTCGAAGGTGGTTTGTTGGCCGCCATTCTACGAATCTATCAAATCCTTGAATTTTGCACGACCATCTGTACAGGGAGAACGTAGCGGTTTATTAAACGGAAACGGGCCATTCGAGGTATCTAATGTGCACTCTTTGAAAACGTTTAACCATTATAAACTATCCCTAAGAAAAATATCAAATAAACAATATTAAAGGTCACAACCTTAACATTGCCTTTACCATTTGAATGTTTTCAACATCCCCAAAACCAACAGAAAACCCATGTTTTTACACGTTATTATAAAACCAATTCAATGAATATAAGCATTTATTCACGTTATTATTTTTAAAACACTCAAATATCTACGATGTTATTTGATTCATGTCTTCATCGAAGATCTGAGATTAAAAAACTGATAAGCAGAGAATATTAAGGTAATTTTGAGTGATTGATGAAGTTGAAAACAATGTTTCTTGCTTCATATAATGCTATCGTGTTTAACAGATATGTAATTACACATGATACCTATATTTAAACATCCAAACTAATGAAAATTTTCAAAATTAAAATCATCAATAAAACGTTGATTCCTCAGCAAGGATTATATTATTAAATACTTTTTTGAGATTCATGTACTCCTGTGTGAATAACGTAGTAAACGTGATTCGTATGATCCAGTTTCTCTGAATAATACAAAACCTGCTAGACACATACACTACACATAATAGTTGTCAAATAGTTATTTACGACATGAGTATCATAAGATATCTTATTACAATACGAAATTGGAGAATTATCAAACAAGACTCTTTAGTCGAAATTGTTAATCAATTGAATATTGTAATATAATGTTACCATTTGAATATCATAGAAAGTAAGACGCAATTTGTCAAAATTCATGTGAACTATAATTTTTCTTTAAATTTTACTCCTTATCCTGCGAAAGATGCGTGACAGTACTTATGTTAACAGTTCTACTGCCATGGGTTTAATTAATTAGTTCGCAGTACGCAAATTATTTTTTGGGTTTTAAAGAGGTATGGATATACAGAGTATCGGGGAAGGAAACGTCGAGAGTTTGAAAAATGCTGTTTAAACAATTTTAATCATACTTTGTCTAATAAACTACATATATATTTTGAATGGCTGAGCTGCAATAAACACACAAATGTTGGTTTGAAAATATGATTTCTACACACAACTTTGCATTCTAGAATCATGTAAACAGACCAGAAACATGTAACATGTTTATTATTAACAATATAAATTAATATATTAGTTCAGAAAAAAATTAACCGAAAAAAAGCAGTCGAACTGTGAAAATTGGGTGCTTTTTTATTTCTTGGTTAATTTTTCTTTCTGATCAAATGTATTCATTTATTTTGTTAATCATAAACAATTTAGATATTAATGAAGTATTTATATGCTTCTACAACGCAAATAGTTGCCTAGAAAACATATATCCAAACCAACTTTTGAATGTTTATTGCGGCTTAACCATTTGGAATATCCGTGTAGTTTATTAGACAAAATAAGCTTAAAATTGTCTTAACAGCTATTTTTCGAAGATTCGACATTTCTTCCCCGAATATCCTGTATATAAAAGGCTTGATTTCTGTTGGTACGCGAAGGAACGGCGTTCCGGTTCTTTGGAAATAATTATGAAATTATATTAAATATAAATAGCTATTGCTATGATATTAATAATTAATTCGAGGCGCGTTTCGGGGCCTAAGATTTTAAAAATAAAGGATATATGTATCATAATAACTCTTACGACGACACTGTTCTCAGTTACGTCAAGTTTTCATTTAGAGAATCAACGTGAATGGTCTAAGTTTACTCACCTAAATAAAGATTATCTTACTATACATACTATTTACAAAGTGTTTTATGTTCAAAACAAGTGTTGCCTTAACAGCATATATTTTCACGTATTATTCGTAATTGCTATGCAATATTCAATACGGACTATGTAAACCTGCAAAAAAGACACGACAAGATTCCCTCCTTTCCGATGCGAAAACAAAGTGAAGCATTTGCAGTTTTAAAAACACAGGGTGTTGAATTTATCTTAATACAAGATCTATTTTTAAAAAGAGTTTTCATTAAACAAAAATCTCTAGCGTTCATATTGTTTTTCGACAATGTTATAACGATCAGTCGGGGCTAATATTATACAGTAGAAAATTGGGGTTAATGTATTACACTTTAAGAGTTGTTATTTATTTATGTCCAAAATTAACAAGAAAATGACAAATGGTAGGAAATATATTCTATTATAATGACCATATAGCAAACACTCAGAATGTAACAATATTTGGGAGGAAAAAAATCAAAACTAAAATGCCTAATTTTTCCAGTCAAAAACTTTACCACCGTGATATAAATCTTTTGATGTTACTTCGTTATTTTTTATGACACGATATTTTTGAAAATAGGTTATCATTAAGAAAGAATTAATATTCTTTTCTGTGTTAAAATAATGCAATAATATTAATCGTGTCATGATATATACAGCCTCAAATTTGTGGGGCTAATATGATACAACTTAAGAGGCTAATGTAATACGGGTGTCGGGGCTATTTTGATAGACTTTGATAACACGCAGACAACTGGAAGGGATTTTTTATGTTTAATATTACATCAAAGGCGCTAAAATTCCGATTTGATGTTCATAAACTATCCAAGTGTTTATCTGAGAAAGAAAGAGCAGGCGACAATTCATATAGATTTCCTCGTTCACCTCCCTACCCAGTACATGGTGATTCACTTATGATTATTAATTGGCAGAAGCTTCTGCTGTTTCAATGCAGTTACTGATTTTTCACTGGAATCACAAGCAACCAGGCCTACAATAGGAGCTAACGCCATCCCTTCAACTCCAGATATCAACTGTTCTCATCCAGTACTTTTGAGATAATACTGTTGGAAAAAAAATTTAAAAACACAGTAGCCCTCCAAAGAATAAGGAAGCGGTTAGACCCAATAGCAGCAATCATTACTAGTGAAGAGTGGATCATTACTAGGAAAGAGTGGAGTGTTTAATTTACATTAATTTAATATCTCTTTTTAAAAAGAGATTTCATGAAACAAAAATCTCTAGCGTTAATATTTGTTTTCGACAATGTTAATAGGTATTTGTTTGCAATTTTCGAAAATTCAGATCGTTCGCCCAAAATTGAACGTACGCCACTTTTAAACATCTTGTGCTTCGAGGAATAGATTTACAGAAAAATTGGAGCTCTTTTTGAGGAAATTATGTAAATATGATGGGGTTTGGTGCAAAGTACCTTCAAAATTAAAAGATTCGTTTCAAATTCGAAGATTCATAATATTAGCCAGATCGTTCAAGGAATATCCATTTTGGTGAAAATTGTGTTTACTTTAGGCTCTAGAATTCCTCACACGAAGACGGATTCACAAAGAGGTTTTTTGGAAAATCACTTTTTCGGGTTCAAAAAACAAGCGTTTTGACAGCCTTGTGTATAGAAAATAAAATAACAATACCAACAATCCACTTTTCTCGAACTAACTACTTACAAAACGTGTTTTCTGTGAAAATTTCGACACTTCCTCATACAGCATTACGTAACTCTCTTTACACGTGGAGGTAAAAATTTCCCAGCGTTACTGGGATTTGAACTCGGATCCCCGTAGCCTGTAGGTCTGGCTCGACCGCACTGTGCTATCACAGATATTTCTCAACATGGTGTCCAAACACACTTATTACGAAAAGAATAGTTACGTGATATTCATTGCACTTAGATTTTTTATTAGAGGAATGTTCTACATCTGTCAAAGGTATCAAATTCGCAATAATAATTCAAACGATTACAACCCACGCAACTACATAGCTCATTTTACTTAGAAATATTTTCAACCAGAAGCCGTGGTTTTAGAACCCTCTGTGGAAGTCGTTCTCGGTCTTATCTTTCGCCGAGTATGGCCAAGGTTGAATTACGTCACAGATGAAAGTTGCGATAACGCTAGAGCTCTACACAGCCGCACTTGCAGACGTTCTGAAGCCAGAATCGCAATAGGGGCATTTTTATACGTGATTCTTAAAGACATTAACACACTAAAATAAGTAGTGGCGCCTCAAAACACATGCTTTATGCGATATTTATAATGGATACGAATGATTATAACTATACAATTAACCGCAAAATTGTTTCTACCCGCAAAAATTATTCGTTGTGGATGAGATTCGATCTTACGTGCCTAAGCTTCTCCAACAGTGCGCTTACCCGCTATACCACAGAAACTCTTATACCTTTTGTTTCTCACAAAGGTGATTTTAAACTGTCATGTATCACAGATTTGACTAATAAAGAACGTGCGGCGTTTAGATGCTTGTGTTAACTACAGACGGACAAACAGACGTTTTGTGGTAAATAGATTTTTTAATTACAAGGACCCACAAAACATGGATTCTGTCTACAAACGTATTGACGTAATGCACTATATACAAGAATAAAATTTATCTACTTTTGTCGTGACCAGTGATCGGAATTTAGAGGTTTTTGTCGAAAAATCCCCGTCTCCCGGCGCATGATTACAAAACTTTTTCTTCTTACCACATAATTTCCAGAAAGGAAGAAAAAATTGTTTTTCATTGTATCTATTGAACGAAAATTTTCAATCAATTCCAAAGGTGAAATAATCAGTAAATATTAAAAAGAGATTTATTAACAATATGAAATTAAATACAATAAGAAAGGAATCTTCTGTTCTTTACTTGGTATTTTTAACAAATCTATAGGAAAATCATAATAAAGGCATTATTTCATCAACATTTGAATATTATTGTTAGAATCTATGGGGAAACAGTTAATGCCGGGTCCTGGTAACGTAAGAAGGGTTAACTAATGTTGTGAAATGTAGAAAAAAAAACTTTAACAGGTGCTGCCCGAAACCAATGTTTTGTGGGTCGTTGATACAGAAAAATCGAACGACGACGAAAAGCCTGTACGTTCGTGTGTCTGTTGATGTGTCTGTTCTTGTGTCTGTTCGTCTGTCTGTAATTTTCAAAAAAAATTGTATGACCTTATAGAAAGAATTAATCATGGACCACAAATTTCATTTGAAAGAAAAATCTGTGTTCAATTTTAGAGTTGTAGGAAAACGCCGAAAAAATTCAAACTTTTCCAATTTTCGAAAATTCAGAGTTTACCGTGGACATAGGACGTATGTCGCCTTTATAAGTGTATTTTACTCTATTCTTAGAAGAAATTTAATGAAAAAATTTGGGGTCGTTTTTGAGAAACTTTTGAAAATGACCGACGGCTTCATGTAATGTACCCTCAAATTTTGAAGAATGATTTTTAAAATCTCAAAGTTTCAACTAGAATCTCATCGACAAGGGATTCTTCAATTTGGAAAAGATCGTACGATCTGTTTAGGCGCTAGTAGTATTCACAGATGGACGGAGAGACGGACAGACGCAGACAGACTGACGTTTTGCTTTCAATTGGTGTTTTGGCATCAAAGACCCACACAACAGGAATTATGGTTACATCCCGTGTTAGAGATTTTTTCTCTTAATTTAGTAACTGGATTTATCCACTCCTTTGTTTTCAGGGCCCGGCAATACATTTTGTCTGCCGAAAATTCGCCGTTTTTTTCGCGGAGCATTACATAACTTTCTCTATACTACGTATATTACTCCGTATGTATGTGCGTATACGAGAAAGTAAAATGTTACGTAATTCTACGGAGGAAATCGGCTAATTTTCGACACAAAAAACTGTAATTTCTGGGCCCAGGTGTCAAAAAAAGTGGATAAATTCAGTTGATAAATATAGAATAAAATCCCTTTAGCATGTGGTGTAGCCAGAAGCCAGGTTTGGTGGGTAGTAAATACAAAAAAAAAAAAAACGATTAATTGTAAAACGTATTTTCTTCTGTGAACAATGCTAGCGGCTAAACTGCTCAGGCAATTTTCTCCAAAGTTGATATTCCGCAAGCGATCTGGCTGATGTCGAGCCCTCCTGAATTTCAAATCAATATTTTATATTTGGATGCTACTCTACAAGAAGCCCCTGAAACATTTTCAAAAATTTAAAAATGACATGAACTTTTCTGGTTAAATTTTAAATTTTATTGCCGGATAGCGTAATGGACGCTATAAGACGATGGCGGAGATGATTTTCGTTCACATACTGAATTTTTCCAAAAATGCAAGAAAACATTTTTTTTTCGCCGTTTTCCTACAACTTAAGTATTGAAGATAGTTTGTTTCCTTAATAAAATGTGTTCATCAAAAACAGATCTTCAAATATTCCTTTCAAATAATCAGTCCTTTAATAAAGATCACGTACAATTGTTTAAAAATATAAGTACTTTAGATAATTTTACAATTTTTGAAATAGCAAATTTGAATTTCCCCCGCTTCGTTTGACGAGCTGTCATTCTGAATTTCTTTTGAATTCTGATGATTGTCGGGACGGACAAGGCGCTATTACGACGCTGTATTTTTCATTTAATGTCAAAAACAGTTAAAAATTGTGTGTAATGTACTGTAGGGAGAAATGTATTCTGTGAACGTTTTCTTAAATTTTGGTATCCCCGTGCCCTAACTCATATACAAGACGAATTCTAAGTACAGAAAGAAACTAGCGTTTATTCTTCAAATCGCACGAGCGTTTGCTCTTCGAGTTGCATTGATTTAATTGAAATTATCTCAATGAGGTTTTCTCTTTTAATAATAGTATTTAAATATAACATGAAAGAAAAACAGAACATACCGGAATTTTGAAGGAACATTTATTACAAAAATTTTAATATTTTGTTGTTATAATATTCAACTATGGATATTTGAGATGTGTTTCCGAGAAGTTGATTGTTGGCGACATGAATGGGAAAGATATAACATACGGCGGCTTTGGCCGGTATTACACTATAAAAGTTATATGACATATCTTTGATAAAGAACTTTGTGGCAGTCTTTGAACTTTGATGAGAAAACTTTGACAAAGAAATTTGATGAGCGTATTACATTTCGTTCAAATTTTATGTAGGTTTGCTCGCCATTTACAATCAATTACGCACAAATAGTTGTGTTTTGCTACTTTATGTTTTATTATCAGTAATCTATGTTTAATGCTAATGTAGCAAAAGGTAAATAAGAAAACGTTTGAGGGTGAGGCTTTAGAACAACGCCATGGTGAGGTTATGGGTCGCACATTGTGAAGCATTGATTAAAGACCTTCGAAATGAAGAATTATTTGAGGATGGATGAGGAAACATTCAATTTTCTTTGTCGTTCTTCCTTCTTTCGAAATTCAGTCCTCTGATAGGGAAGTTTAAAAAAATTATCTTCCTGAACTGGGCATTTTCCAAACACCATATTTTCCACTTCCCGGGAAAATGTGTCCTACAAACGTTAATTCGTTTGGTTTTACTTTTGTAGTTCGGATGGACAGTATTATATAAACATTCTAATTACTCGCACTCAGCAATTATGACTTTGGTTGAAGCAATATCCCTATATCGGACGCCATGTTACCAAATATGATAAAACTTGGAAGCCGGAGACTACATTTTATCCAAGAAATTTTCTAAAAGAAATCTTTTATAAAATATTGGCTATTACACTGTCATATTTCTTTTATAAAATATCTTTGACAAAGATCTTTTACAGTGTAATACCGGCCTTTATTTACTTAACGTTAATGTTAGAATATCTCTACGTTCAATAAAATGTTGTAATCAAGTTTGAAGTCGAGAAGTATATATATATATATATATATATATATATATATATATATATATATATATATATATATATATATATATATATATACGCAGATATGCATTAGGTAATACGTATTTATAATAGTATTCATTCATTTACTTTCCAAATTATTTTACCTTTTTCAATAACTAAAGTAGCAAATTAAAATAGATTTTGAAATAGAGTTCGCAGCGAAAATGAAATGTTTTAGCGGGCTTACTGCTTTCCGGGGCATCTATAACTGTTTAATTTCTTAATTATTTATGAAGAGACTAATTATGATTTGTTTGGTTGTACTTGTAGATCATCATTTAAAAGAAAATATAATATTTAAGAATGATTTTAGAATATCTTGAGATCGGGCAAAAATAATTTTATGTATTCGAAAAACGAATTAGTGGTCCATAAACAAGACTTATAAGAACATTTAATCACAGCAATTCTAACTGAAAAACAAAACAATTTTAACAGGAATTGATAAGCAAATATGTGTCCAATTTTGGCAGCGTCCATTGTTGCTGCCCACAGCATCCATTGTTGCGCTCCTTGCCGACGCTTCTGAGGTTGATGCTCTCTTCAGCTGCCTGTCCAGTTGGGACTCTACAGCCAGGTGTTAGTGGTGTGGGATTATTCTTCTCCTAGTTTTGCCTCCACTCCCCGTACTGAGACGGGGATAGGTAAACAAGGAAAAATAACATAGGGGTTAATACATTTTATGTTGGACAGGCTATTTTATTACGCCTTTAGGAAGACGGAAATGGGGGTGGAAAAAAGGATTAAATGTTTTTATTGATTTTTACTTTAGATAGATAGATAGATTTATTAAAGTTCGCTTTGAGCTAATGCTCGGTGGCAAACATTATTACAACTAGATATACGACAATTACAAAACTATTACGAATATTTACATATATAATTACAATTAAAATTAGAGATTGATATCCTAGTTATAATTAATTTTGAGTTATCTATATGTTGACTTATAGCTTTTCTAACACTTCACTTCACTCCACTTCACTTCATTTCACTGCGCTGCACTACACTACACTCCCCACCCCTTCCATGCCCCCACCACACTTCACTTCACTGTATAAGAGACATGTCCATATATAATATTAATAATAATAATAATAATAATAATAATAATAATAATAATAATAATAATAATAATAATAATAATAATAATAATAATAATGATAAAAGTCCCAGTATTATTAATGATGACCTACATAGAATTAAGTATATTTTTAAATTTCACTACATTAGAAGGAAGTGTCTGTAGTGCTTTTGCAGGTAGTTTGTTCCAATCTACTATAGTACGATTCACAAAGGAGAACTTGCCTACATCAGTTCTTTGCTTTCTACATCGTATTTTCCAGGGATGGTCTCCTCTACTTTTATAATCAGGTTTCTGTAATCTTTTACTGAGGTCTGCCCATGCTGAGTCCCCTTTGTATGTCTTGTACATTACGCATAAACGCGCCCGTTCCCGTCTCTTAGATAAGGGTTCCCATTCGTCTCGTCCATCAACGCGTCCATGACTTACAAACTTCCCGGCCCGTTTTTGAATTTTATCTAACGCCTCGATTTGCCCTTTTCTGTACGGGTCCCAGCAGGCCGCTCCGTACTCTAAAATAGGACGAACAAGTGAAGTATATGCCAAGGATCGGGCATTCAAACTACTGTTTTTCAGAATGCGCATTACAAAGTGCAGCGCCCTCCATGATTTCTTGACCGTGTTGTTAATATGATCCGACCAGCCCAAGTCGCTACGCAGGACCAAACCCAAGTACTTACAGTTTTTTACACGCGGTATATCGTTAGTTCCTAACTTGTAATTCGAGTGTACATTCGAACGAGATTTGGTAAAACAAATGAATTTACTCTTTTCCGGATTTAATTCCATCTTATTTCTGCACGCCCAGTTCCATAAACAGTTAAGATCGTTCTGTAAAACATTTTCATCCGAAGACGCGCCAATACTCCTATATATTATGCAATCATCGGCGAAAAGTCTAACTTTCGATTTTATTCCTGTTGCAATATCATTAATAAACGCTAAGAATAGCAATGGCCCTAACACACTCCCCTGGGGGACCCCAGAGGTTACATCGGCTTTCGATGAGTGTTTGTCACCTATTCTGACTGCTTGAGTTCGGCCCGTAAGAAATTCTTTTATCCACAAGATTATTCGATGATCTAATCCAGTTTTTGACAGCTTTTCAATTAAAAGGCCATGTGGAACCAGATCAAATGCTTTAGAAAAGTCTAATATTACTGCATCGACCCTACTCCCTTCGTCTAATGAATCTGCTATGTCCTGACATAAAGAAATAGTCTGGCTGTCGCACGAATAGCTAGGACGAAAACCGTGTTGATTTTGAAAAAGCCAGTCGATTTTATTCCAGACTCGTCTAATATATTCCGCAATCATGTGTTCCATCTGCTTGCATACAACTGATGTCAAACTTATAGGCCTGTAATTATTAACAATCCTTTTGTCTCCTCCCTTGTGAATCGGCACTACAATTGCCTCTTTCCAATTTTGAGGAATCGTATTATTATTTACAGTGACGTCCATTAACCGAGCAAGGTAAGGAATCATGGCTTCCCCTCCCAATTTCAATATTTCTCCTGGTATTCCGTCAGGACCTACAGATTTATTTCTCCTAATTTTTGCAATCCTTTTTCTAATAATTCCTGCATCGACTCTAAAGGTTTCTATAACGGGTGTTGATTTATTTACTGAAATCTGATCCTTCGGCTTGAAAACCGACGCGTAATGCCTATTTAAACAAGCCGCCATTTCACTGTCATTTGTAATTAACGAACCGTCAGCTCCACAGATCGCTGGAATATTTTCTTTGTTCCCTTTCTTATGTCTCACATACTTGAAGAAATTTTGCCAACAGTTCAATCGATCGTTTAGAATTGATTTTAGGTAATTTTCTTGGGTATGTAACTTTAATTCTAGTAAGTCTTTAGATAATTGTAGAAAATTATTTTTCTGTTCCTTGTTTACATTACGTTTACTATACGCTTTCCTAACCTTCCTTTTCAGTCGCCTCACTTCTTTGTTGAAATAGACCGGATCCGAATTACACCGTAGTTTCTTGGTAGGCACGAATTTTTCTAAGCATTCTAAAATTATGTTCCTAAAGTTTGTCCATATCTGTTCTACTGTACATCCGCTAGAAGCCCAAGTTGAAAATTTGCTTTTCAAATATAATTGCATGTTTGTAACATCTGTTCTATAAAACTGAAAAATTTTTCTTTCTTTAATTTGATTGTTTCGCTTACCCTCTCTGCACATTTTTAAAAGGACTCCTTTGTGGTCGCTAATTCCGGGAATTATTTCGCAGGAAAGAAGTTTGTCCACCGGTCGAATAAGGAAAACGTCCAGTAAAGCATTATCGCGTGTCGGTTTAGTCACTACCTGCGTTAAGCCGTTGTCCCAAACCAACTCGTTAACGAGGCGTTGGGCGGCGCCTTCAGCCCCCACATCCCCCTCCCAGGTAGCGTGCGGTAAATTTAAGTCTCCTCCGATAATGACGTTTTTCCCACTTTTCCTGATTGCGCGGGTTCGCTCTACAAGTCTTTGCAACGGTTCGTGCCCATCTTTCTGTGACCTATACGCACCTATAATTTCCCATTGGTTTTTTGAATATCTATCTCGAATGTGTACACCTATTATTTCAAATTTGTCATCCATCCATGCCTCTACTGCTTCAAAGTTGTCTTTTACGCATATAAAAACACCCCCGCCAATGCGATCCATTCTATCACGTCTGAATGTTGAGAAATTTTGTCTGAAGATTTCAGCGTTTAATATTTCCGAATTGAGCCATGATTCCGTACCTATCACGACATCTACATTATAAGATTCTACAGTGTTCCAGAAATGAACAGTTTTATTATAAATACTCCTACAATTAACCTGCAGAAAGACCAGAGACTCACCTTCTGCGCGATTACATAGCGAAAGTCCGTCTCTCGCCACCGTTCTCGCGTCGTTGCCCGCCGTTATGTCGCCGTTCGTCGTCGCTGCCCCCGCGCCGCCGTCCCTCGCCGCCGTCACCGCGACACTGTCCGTCGCCGCTGCGTCGCCGTCCCACGCCGCCGTCGCCGCGACGCCGTTCGTCGCCGCTGCGTCGCCGTTCCTCGCCGCCGCCACCGCGTTGCCGTCCGTCGCCGCTGCGTCGCCGTCCCTCGCCGCCGTCACCGCGTCGCCGTCCGTCGCTGCTGCGTCGCCGTCCCACGCCGCCGTCACCGCGTCGCCGTCCCTCGCCGCCGTCACCGCGTCACTGCAGGCCGCAGCTACGCCGTCGTCACTCGCCGCACTGCAGTTCGCCGCCGACATTCCCACACAAGCAATTTCATGGGATTCGATATCCCTTGCCGCCACCGCCATGCGGTCTCACGAGCTTGTCGCGGAAAGTTTCGGGCCTCCTACGCGCGAGAAGAGTCCACCCAGCTTTTTGGATCCCGAGCGATTAAGATGCAAGCCGTCACGACCGAAATCGCCGTCCTGCAACCAAGAATTTGGGTCCACAAAAAACACCTTTCTAGTTTGTGCCACCCATTCGTACATGCGGTTGACTACATCAACCCGTCTCCACGGAATGCCGCGACGCCTGAGAATCCCACTAATATATATTTTAGCACTTGGGAACTTCTCTTGCACTTTCATCACGAGGTCACCCATATCCCCCATGACGAAGTCCAGATTTCTTCTCTTAAGGTCGTTAGTACCGACATGTAATATGACGGTATCTGGCGTTCCGAGGTCCCTGTTCTCCACATACCTTCGTAGCTGCTCAGTTCGAATTCCCGGGAGGCACACAACATCCATATGTTTGTTGTGATTACCTACGTGCCTGACTATCGAGTCTCCAATTACGAGAATGGGTTTTCTCGAAGTTGGAGCCTCTACGACTGGCTGCGCGGCGTCTCCTACTGGAACAGCTCGGAGTTTCGCCTCCAGAGCTGCGTTTAGCTCCTGCAACTCTCGGATTTGAAGAAGAGCAGCATCCAGTTTCTCTTCCAGTAGTCTGACTCGATTTTCTTTGCACTTGTTGCAAAACCATTTTCCGTTATCCATGTCTCCGTTCTTTCTCGCACTTACTGTCGTAAGAAGAAAAGGTGTTATAATAGTCCACCAGAATACGGCGAATTTTCGGCAGAAAAACCGTCCCATCCTGGTAAGGAAAAAGTGAATAAATTTATTTGCTAAATTTAGGGTGAAATCCTTTAACGCGTTGTGTAGCCAGAATTCATGTTTTGTGGATCGTTGTTACCGAAAAATTGAATGACGGCAAAACGTTTGTCTATCAGTCTTCCGTCTGCGAATAACGCTAGGAGTTAAATTGTTCAACCGATTTTTTCCAAAATTGATAATACCCAAACGATCTTGTTGATATCACGCTCCCATTCATTCGAAACCGATATTTTAATTTTGGAAGGTACTTTACATAAAGCCCTAGAGATATTTTCAAAATTTTCTCAAAAGCGGCGTCAACGGTGTTAATTATTTTTTTTCCATAATCTCAAGAACGTTTAAGAGAATGGTGCAGATCTCATGTTCGCGTCTGTCTGTCCGTCTGTAGTTAACACAAGCATCTAAACGCCGCACGTTCTTTATTAGTCAAATCTGTGATACATGACAGTTTAAAATCACCTTTGTGAGAAACAAAAGGTATAAGAGTTTCTGTGGTATAGCGGGTAAGCGCACTGTTGGAGAAGCTTAGGCACGTAAGATCGAATCTCATCCACGGCGAATAATTTTTGCGGGTAGAAACAATTTTGCGGTTAATTGTATAGTTATAATCATTCGTATCCATTATAAATATCACATGAAGAATGTGTTTTGAGGCGCCACTACTTATTTTAGTGTGTTAATGTCTTTAAGAATCACGTATAAAAATGCCCCTATTGCGATTCTGGCTTCAGAACGTCTGCAAGTGCGGCTGTGTAGAGCTCTAGCGTTATCGCAACTTTCATCTGTGACGTAATTCAACCTTGGCCATACTCGGCGAAAGATAAGACCGAGAACGACGTCCACAGAGTGTTCTAAAGACTACGGCTTCTGGTTGAAAATATTTCTTAGTAAAATGAGCTATGTAGTTGCGTGGGATTTACTCGGTTGCGTTCTTTTGGGGAATTTGATATCTTTGACACATGTAGAACATTTCTCTAATAAAAAATCTAAGTGCAATGAATATCACGTAACTATTCTTTTCGTAATAAGTGTGCTTAGACAGCGTGTTGAGAAATATCTGTGATAGCACAGTGCGGTCGAGCCAGACCTACAGGCTACGGGGATCCGAGTTCAAATCCCAGTAACGCTGGGAAATTCTTACCTCCACGTGTAAAGAGAGTTACGTAATGCTGTATGAGGAAGTGTCGAAATTTTCACAGAAAACACGTTTTGTAAGTAGTTAGTTCGAGAAAAGTGGATTGTTGGTATTGTTATTTTATTTTCTATACACAAGGCTGTCAAAACGCTTGTTTTTTGAACCCGAAAAAGTGATTTTCCAAAAAACCTCTTTGTGAATCCGTCTTCGTGTGAGGAATTCTAGAGCTTAAAGTAAACACAATTTTCACCAAAATGGATATTCCTTGAACGATCTGGCTAATATTATGAATCTTCGAATTTGAAACGAATCTTTTAATTTTGAAGGTACTTTACACCAAACCCCATCATATTTACATAATTTCCTCAAAAAGAACTCCAATTTTTCTGTAAATCTATTCCTCGAAGCACAAGATGTTTAAAAGTGGCGTACGTTCAATTTTGGGCGAACGATCTGAATTTTCGAAAATTGCAAACAAATACCTATTAACATTGTCGAAAACAAATATTAACGCTAGAGATTTTTGTTTCATGAAATCTCTTTTTAAAAAGAGATATTAAATTAATGTAAATTAAACACTCCACTCTTTCCTAGTAATGATCCACTCTTCACTAGTAATGATTGCTGCTATTGGGTCTAACCGCTTCCTTATTCTTTGGAGGGCTACTGTTTTTTTAATTTTTTTCCAACAGTATTATCTCAAAAGTACTGGATGAGAACAGTTGATATCTGGAGTTGAAGGGATGGCGTTAGCTCCCATTGTAGGCCTGGTTGCTTGTGATTCCAGTGAAAAATCAGTAACTGCACTGAAACAGCAGAAGCTTCCGCCAATTGATAATCATAAGTGAATCACCATGTACTGGGTAGGGAGGTGAACGAGGAAATCTATATGAATTGTCGCCTGCTCTTTCTTTCTCAGATAAACACTTGGATAGTTTATGAACATCAAATCGGAATTTTAGCGCCTTTGATGTAATATTAAACATAAAAAATCCCTTCCAGTTGTCTGCGTGTTATCAAAGTCTATCAAAATAGCCCCGACACCCGTATTACATTAGCCTCTTAAGTTGTATCATATTAGCCCCACAAATTTGAGGCTGTATATATCATGACACGATTAATATTATTGCATTATTTTAACACAGAAAAGAATATTAATTCTTTCTTAATGATAACCTATTTTCAAAAATATCGTGTCATAAAAAATAACGAAGTAACATCAAAAGATTTATATCACGGTGATAAAGCTTTTGACTGGAAAAATTAGGCATTTTAGTTTTGATTTTTATCCTCCCAAATATTGTTACATTCTGAGTGTTTGCTATATGGTCATTATAATAGAATATATTTCCTATCATTTGTCATTTTCTTGTTAATTTTGGACATAAATAAATAACAACTCTTAAAGTGTAATACATTAACCCCAATTTTCTACTGTATAATATTAGCCCCGACTGATCTTTATAACATTGTCGAAAAACAATATGAACGCTAGAGATTTTTGTTTAATGAAATCTCTTTTTAAAAATAGATCTTGTATTAAGATAAATTGAACACCCTGCTTTTTTTAAAAAACTGCAAATGCTTCACTTTCTTTTCGCATCAGAAAGGAGGTAGTCTTGTGTATCTGGTGGGGAGGGGGAACCGTGTCAGGTGAGTTAACTTTAGAGACCCGAGTTCGAATCCCGACGAGTAGAATATATTTTCTGCTGCTGGAGGTCTTTTTTTCTTTTTTGCAGGTTCACATAGTCCGTATTGAATATTGCATAGCAATTACGACTAATACGTGAAAATATATGCTGTTGAGGCAACAGTTGTTTTGAAAGTAAAACACTTTGTAAATAGTATGTATAGTAAGATAAACTTTATTTAGGTGAGAAAACTTAGACCATTCACGTTGATTCTCTAAATGAAAACTTGACGTAACTGAGAACAGTGTCGTCGTAAGAGTTATTATGATACATATATCCTTTATTTTTAAAATCTTAGGCCCCGAAACGCGCCTCGAATTAATTATTAATATCATAGCAATAGCTATTTATATTTAATATAATTTCATAATTATTTCCAAAGAACCGGAACGCCGTTCCGTCGCGTACCAACAGAAATCAAGCCTTTTATATACAGGATATTCGGGGAAGAAATGTCGAATCTTCGAAAAATAGCTGTTAAGACAATTTTAAGCTTATTTTGTCTAATAAACTACACGGATATTCCAAATCGCTAAGCCGCAATAAACATTCAAAAGTTGGTTTGGATATATGTTTTCTAGGCAACTATTTGCGTTGTAGAAGCATATAAATACTTCATTAATATCTAAATTGTTTATGATTAACAAAACAAATGAATACATTTGATCAGAAAGAAAAATTAACCAAGAAATAAAAAAGCACCCAATTTTCACAGTTCGACTGCTTTTTTTTCGGTTAATTTTTTTCTGAACTAATATATTAATTTATATTGTTAATAATAAACATGTTACATGTTTCTGGTCTGTTTACATGATTCTAGAATGCAAAGTTGTGTGTAGAAATCATATTTTCAAACCAACATTTGTGTGTTTATTGCAGCTCAGCCATTCAAAATATATATGTAGTTTATTAGACAAAGTATGATTAAAATTGTTTAAACAGCATTTTTCAAACTCTCGACGTTTCCTTCCCCGATACTCTGTATATCCATACCTCTTTAAAACCCAAAAAATAATTTGCGTACTGCGAACTAATTAATTAAACCCATGGCAGTAGAACTGTTAACATAAGTACTGTCACGCATCTTTCGCAGGATAAGGAGTAAAATTTAAAGAAAAATTATAGTTCACATGAATTTTGACAAATTGCGTCTTACTTTCTATGATATTCAAATGGTAACATTATATTACAATATTCAATTGATTAACAATTTCGACTAAAGAGTCTTGTTTGATAATTCTCCAATTTCGTATTGTAATAAGATATCTTATGATACTCATGTCGTAAATAACTATTTGACAACTATTATGTGTAGTGTATGTGTCTAGCAGGTTTTGTATTATTCAGAGAAACTGGATCATACGAATCACGTTTACTACGTTATTCACACAGGAGCACATGAATCTCAAAAAAGTATTTAATAATATAATCCTTGCTGATGAATCAACGTTTTATTGATGATTTTAATTTTGAAAATTTTCATTAGTTTGGATGTTTAAATATAGGTATCACATGTAATTACATGTCTGTTAAACACGATAGCATTATATGAAGCAAGAAACATTGTTTTTCGTTTGATCATTCAACTTCATCAATCACTCAAAATTACCTTAATATTCTCTGCTTATCAGTTTTTTAATCTCAGATCTTCGATGAAGACATGAATCAAATAACATCGTAGATATTTGAGTGTTTTAAAAATAATAACGTGAATAAATGCTTATATTTATTGAATTGGTTTTATAAAAACGTGTAAAAACATGGGTTTTCTGTTGGTTTTGGGGATGTTGAAAACATTCAAATGGTAAAAGCAATGTTAAGGTGGTGACCTTTAATATTGTTTATTTGATATTTTTCTTAGGGATAGTTTATAATGGTTAAACGTTTTCAAAGAGTGCACATTAGATACCTCGAATGGCCCGTTTCCGTTTAATAAACCGCTACGTTCTCGCTGTACAGATGGTCGTGCAAAATTCAAGGTTTTGATAGATTCGTAGAATGGCGGCCAACAAACCACCTTCGAACTCTGACGATACTGAAATGTAGTCTGTGTTGGGAAGGTCATATCACTTGACCACCAAGTCCGTTCTATGTATTTTCACTGGGAAATGCTAGTGCATTGATATTTACTAAACTGTAAACAAACGCTAAATCTCTTTGAATTGTTATAACATCTGTTTTGCTTTCTTTTAGTAATCGTTTTACTCATTTTACCAAATACGTGAGTTTGTTATATTTTTACACGCTACAATTATTTAATTTTACAAGTATTTATTTTCAAGCATTTAGGAATTCATGAAATTTCATTGAAACGTTCGCCAATCTAAAATCCTTTTAAATGTATATTAAATATATTAATGTTGTTTAATAATATGTATTAACAATGCGTAGATTTAGCACATAAAGCTCTGATTTGATTATTATACAATGAAATCATCAAGTTAACAGTTTTAGAAAGGAATGATAAATTGAATTGAAAATATTAACTTAAAGTTTATATACGTTTATTTAGAAATTTCTATACTTGTGTAAATATTGTCATGTGTGATTCTACTCATGTGATCTTTCAAAACACAAAATTGAATATTTCTGTATTTGAAAACCTTAACACTACCTTCATCCAATCCAGTGCAGTTTATAGCAAACAGCTAAGCAATATGTTTCCCTATTTTCTAATGGTAATGGTTAAACAAGAGGAACAAATAGTTTCTGACACTCGGTGTTAACAGGGGACTTAAAAAATAATAATAATACAGTTATTCGGTCGATCAACATCCCTTTGATAGAAAAACAGAAACAATTGTTTGGGCGTAATGCACCTTGAAAAATATTTTTTTATAATCAATTTCTTTCCTATTTGATAAATATATCGACTTGCAAATTGTAGAGAAATTAAAAGAGAATATAAAAACCAAATAAAAGTTATGCTCATACTCACCGTAAAAATACGAATTAAGCATAATTAAATTGGCCACAGAATTTGTTTACAAGCAAGTGCATTTTAAGCGTATGTGGCAGGCAAAAGCGCGGCATTGGAGAACTGTTTTTTCAGTATGCCCATCCCACGCTATTCTGCTAGCGCGAATGAATTAAGCGCAAACAAATGGGGTCTACTAAGATGTTAATTTCTTATAAACAATTACATATATCTCGAGAACGAGATATAATAGCACCGAACGGATTCCGGAATTTTGCATCACATTTAAACGCCATTCAGATTAGACAATAAAAAATTTGCAACAATTGCAAATTTATAAACAATTTCAAAATTTTGCAAATCTAAAGTGGGGAGTCTCCCGATGTCCCAGAACCAAAAACAGCGAATTAACAATTTTGCAACAATTTATAATTTTAAAAATAAACAAATTCGAAATATGCTTTAGAACGGCCGGAAAGGCTCCGCAAATTGTGCCTGAAATGAATATCTCAAAATAGCAGTTTGTCAGGAGTTATAAATCGATTACTAAAAGTTAGAATAATTGTTGCTAAAATGATAAATATTTACTGGTCTATAGACAATCATTCTGGACAGAAAACCCCGCTTAGAAATATTTTTTTCGTCGTGGCGAAGCGCAGGCAAACTATCTCCTTCGGCAGGGAAATATGACGATATTTCCGTCTCGTACGTAAACGAACTAGCCCCCTCCCCCTGAGACAGCGTTCTTTCTGCCCCTTGGGATGTTGCACCAATCACAGACAACTGTGGTTCTACCTGCTAGCGATTGGTCAACGCGTCCCTCCCCCTGCCCTCCCCCAGGCCGAGGGGTGTCCAAGTTTGTCGGCGCGGTGTGGAAGATAGAATTTTGAACGACATTTTTTCTGAGGGAGAGGGTACGTCATCTCGACATAGTGTTTAAGATTTTGAAGGAGGCAAAACTCACTGTACAACCGGCAAAATGCAAGTATGCACGTACACATGTGCAATATCTAGGATATGTTGTTGGAAATGGCGAGCTCAGACCGGTCGACGCGAAAGTGAAGGCAATCCGAGACTTTCCCGTACCGAAAACAAAAAAGCAGGTTCGCGCATTTTTAGGTCTATCTGGGTATTACCGTAAGTTCATTCACGGGTTTGCGGAGAAGGCAGCACCGTTGACTGACCTGTTACGCGGACGAGAGCGGCAAGGCAGGGTAACATGGACAGACGAATGCCAAGAAGCGTTCTGCCGATTAAGAGAGGCGCTCTGCGGCGACGCAGTGGTGAAAGCTCCGGACTTCACGAAAAGCTTCATACTTCAATCAGATGCGTCAGATAGAGGGCTAGGAATAATTTTAGCTCAAAAAGACGAGCTGGGAGATGAGCATCCGGTACTCTATATAAGTAGAAAGATTACACCGGCGGAATCCAAGTTTTGTACAACATTGTACAACAGAAAAAGAGTGCCTTGGAATTATATGGGGTCTTCAAAAGCTAAAATATTATTTGGATGGACAGGTTGCCATAAAAATAGAGACAGACCATAATCCGCTAGTATGGTTAAGAAATTCTGCAGGAAATAATCCTAGATTGATGCGCTGGTCGCTGTTATTGCAACAATACGACATCACCATTGTTCATAAAAAAGGGGCAGAGCATGTCAATGTGGATGCACTGAGTCGCATGTACTAGCCTGGAGGAGTCTACGTGAGTGCAAGAGGGCACCACGACAGTGGAGCCAAAATGTACAAAAAACGGTGCAATTGTATAAATTGTAAATACCATAGTTTAAGAGTGTTACTGATTTATGTAAAATGTTTTTTTTTAATTTTAAGTACAAAGGTTTGTGGTAGTGTCAATATAGTTGCCCAAGGTTATGTTCAGATAAATATTGTAAATGTAATATTGATAAGGCCAATAATGTTAGTCACGGCCGGCACTGAAATTACGGAACATTGTGTAATTTTGAGGGCAACTAATTTTCAGAGTTATGTATTTATGTTGTTGCATTTTGGGGGACAAAGTCAAAAAAAGATGTTTATTGCAAATTGAGGGCAAGATGTATATATATAAACGTACATTGACTATGTAAAATTGTGTATGGTGGTAAAAGTGGTGAAATTGTATATAGTCATTAGGTGATAATAGCTAGTGAAAAAAACAAAAGGTTACGAGTCCAGGGAATTAATAGATCGGCGTACAATCCAAGGAATTTTTTCTCTGTAACTAATAAAGTCTGCGAAAAAAAATTCCGCCCCAAGTATGGGAGAGATTGTAACGTCGTAGCATTCACTTGTCGTCGGACCGCACAAGGCGCGGGCCGGGGCGTGGGAGGGGGTGGTCCAGATGTGGGGCTGGCGGTGCATCCGGAGCGGCCGCTCCGAGGGTGGAAGCCAGCGGGGAACATCCGGCGGTCAGCTAGCGCAGAAGGTCGGGTGAGGACAGATCGTCTGCAGCTGGTCGGCGGACCCCTTTGTGCGCCCGGCCCAAAAACTCGGTAATGAGGTGACGCGGTCCGCGGGTCTTCAGCGTGTGAGGTCTGTCACGTGACTCCTCGCTGGAGACGCCGGTGGAGTGTTGGCGATGGGGCATTCGAGTTTGGGCCGAATCGCGGTGCGGAGGCGTATGCTGATCCGTGAAGGGTAGTCGCAGGTTGCGAGAGTGGCTACGGCAGATGCCAGGAGCGGTGCTACAGGGTAGCACGCTGGGGCACGCTGGGTCAGGCTGAGGCGGCTTGCCTCAGGAACGGTAGTTTCCGGAGGAGGGTGTAAATATTGTAACATAAGTAATTTTAAATAAAAACTTGTACAAAGAACTCCGTGTCTGTGTTGTTCTTCACACCACGACGACGTCACACTCTCTATTATCTTTCTATTATACCTTTCAGTCGTGCCAATAGGATGTATGCTGTCGTTATCAGAAAACTCTCAATTAAACCGTGCGCATTGCAGGTCGGAGCGTATAGTACAATTTACAGATGATAGACATTTTAAAGTATTTGTCTGGTTCTTATTATTAAAAAATATTATAGGTTACTAAATTTTTATAATTTCGATGTTAGTCAATGTG
The DNA here is from genome assembly GCA_011170035.1 of Teleogryllus occipitalis. NCBI lineage: Eukaryota > Metazoa > Arthropoda > Insecta > Orthoptera > Gryllidae > Teleogryllus > Teleogryllus occipitalis. Next base: position 23,557 of record BLKR01015536.1, read on the forward strand.
TTTCATGTATGTGTTTGTGCCTGAAACACCCAATCGCCAGTTTGTGAATCAAGACAAGCTAACATTCAAATGGTGCATCAGAGAGATGTGCTCGAATAACTTTTACTAGCGTGTGTACCACAGGAAAACATTTTGAAATCTTTATTTTTTTTAGACATATGAAACATACTGCATTAGCTTCGTAGAAAGTGTTTACTAAACTGAAAAGTGTCGACTCATATTTGCAATGCCTCAAATGGAGTGTTATCAATAGATCAATTCTCTTTTAAGAAAAATTCTCCGTACGATTAAGACACACTAGTGTTTACTCTAAGAGATAGAAGTCCAAGCTGGCAATTATACAAAAAGCTATTTCGGTAACAGGAACCTCACATTTTAAATTTCCGTGAAAATGTCAAGTTATCAAGTTTTTTGAATGGCTACTTTCTTGGTATGGTACTTTCTGAATGTTATATAAATGCAAGAAAGTAATCACTGTTTTAAACAATTTCCGCCATGAGCAATAACAAGTTGATGGTTCATTTTTTTTCTGGTAAACCATCGTCATTTCATTTCTGACGCCGCAAACCATGACACACGAGTAGGTTTTCTTTTGTGAATGCAGGTGGGAGAATGCGTAATTATAATAATAGTAATAATAAAACGTCTACATGTTAATGGTATGTCTGTATACTTCATTTAAAAACATAAAGCTTGTGATTGTCTATCTACTCCTCTAGGGTTTTGCGATTTCGTAACACAAAAACGACTATACAATAAGTATAATAATAAATTATTGCAAACAATATCTCTAAATGAGTATGACTACCTATACAAATACTTTAACACATTCACTATGTTCTTTTCTATCTACTCTACACAACGTCACTTTGATACAAATGCAAGCGTACTAGTCATCATATTATACATTTAACAATACTAAAAAATAATAGTAACAGCAATAACTGCTTTAATTACTGTGTAAGATGCGGTTGAATCCAATATAATATTATTAACGAGTTTAGTTTTGAACGCTTGAGCACATTCCAGTGCGCCATCATTCTGTTAGTAAAGGACCCTTTTTCCGACAACAGTCCCCTGTGTCACCCCATGTATTTTTGCGCTAGAGATTCCTCTACTACTCGTAAAGTACCTAACTTTATCAAGTCGGCTGGAGACAATCGTCTGGCAAAGGGTCTTGCTTTATTCCTTTTGATTTCTAATAACTTCCTGTTCAATCTCGCGATCAAATTATCAATCTCGCCACCAAGGCGCAGCCCCTAAAAGCTTTCTTCCCGCGCGGCCACCTACTATTAAGAGCGTACTTTCACCAACCTCTTACAAGTCGCTCTTTGTGCATGCCAGCACGCTGCTGCACTTCGAAAAATCCAACAAAAGGGCAATAAAAACAGTGTCTTCCGCGCAAACCGCCGTTCTCACGGGCCCACGCCCGCCAAGAACATTGACCACCGCTTCTCGGCGCCGCCAGCTGGGGTTTAAGCCATCATTAGCCTAGGGCTGGGCCACCCCGGTGCGCGGGGCCTTTCACTCACCCCATCGCTCGCTACCTGACAAGCGACCAAGAAAAGTGTACAAATATTTCTGGGAATCGCTTCAGGCCTCCCTCGCAAATATAAGCCCGTTAATGTATCTCGCCGACAAAGAGAGCTTCAGTTGCACTGCCGGCGCGCCGCCCCGCTCCTTGGCCACCTGCAAGCCAGATTCCTCAATTCCCGTGGGATGGAAATCTCAAATACAAACGGGCCGCCATCGCGGGCACCCTACGTGCCACCGCCTTTGCTTCCGATCGCCGCCAATGTCACGTGACACTCCTCTCCCCAGGCCCAAAGGCGCATCACGAATAGGGAGCCGATCGCGGGCACTTCAAACTTTCCCGCCTTACCATAGGCCCAAGTCATAGCCACGTGACTCCCCTCCACGGCCTCAATCACACCCGTAATATAATACATACTGCGACTTCGCTCCCACACGAGAGAACAGACTAAAGAGAACCGAGAATGAATTGACAGAATGACAGAATGAGCACAATCGACAGAGACAATCGACAGAGGAGAATCAACAGAACTTCTCAAACTACACTGCTCCGAACTTGTTAAACTGACTGACCAGCAAAACTCATCAAGGTCGGCTGTTCCTGCTTCGCCTATAAAGGCGATTAGTACGGCCAAATCAAGCCTGCCTCAAATTCGTGCCACTCGCGGGCCGCAGCCGCCACCTGGCCGAATTCACGGCAAACTCCACCACCAGCTCCGGTCATCTGAGTCCGCGCCCATGCCAGTTCGCACCACCGAACTGCCTGGAGCCTACTTCAGCCCGGACAGCGACACATTCAGCCGAGTGATTTGGGTTGGTGCCTTCCTTCTACAAACTGTAAGTAAGCTAAACCCAAGTGTACTTCAAGAAAGAAGAGCAGTCAGTAACTTTATAAACTTTCAATGGTCCTCCGGCTTATTATAAACCAAAACCAGTTGTATTCATAATTATTATGCAATTAAATTTATATTCATTCTCATTGCATATTGTCTATCATTCCCCTAAAGGCAAACAATCCCCTGAAACCCATTCTGATCCCCGTATGTAGTCGCACTCGCAGCACGGCACCTCCCAGTGCTGCATCTGCTACATTCCATTTATTCTACTTTCTTCCGATTTCCCTCGGAAAGTACGTTTACTCATACATGGTTATTCTATGCATCCTATTTAGATTTTCCCTATAAGAATATTCAGGGTACTTTATTTTCAGACTGTTCGTGTTGATCCTCGAAGACCGGAGCAGACGAAACGTTACACCAGCCTACATCTCCTCCGTAGCTAAAGGTATTTTTATTAGCTTCCTTGTATTGACGTTTATATGTATTTTCAAAACAACTGACGAACGACTACCTCTCGTTTTGAAAATGGGAGCTCTTTCTGTCGTTGGGTCATCGTATCTGAAACTAGTGGTGTTACAGAAAGGCCTAGCCTTTATTTTACTGCTTCGTTTCCTTATCTCTTTCGTCTGTGTTATCTTTTCAATTTTGCCCCTTCCTCATATCAGCTGCCATCTATTGGCGCCTAAAAGACATTTTTCTCGTTTTTTCCCTTTCAAATTTTGTACATTTTTATTGAAAAATTCGAAGCATTTTTTTTGTTAAGACAATCGTTTGACCGTATCTGAACACTAACATTTGCGATCCGCGATCCGGGGCACCGCCCTCAGCCAAGACAAGCTCTCTGCTCCCAGCTTGCGCGGTAGTATATTCCTTGTATGTGTAAACGCGTACAAGTAAGGGGAAGTAAGAACGAAGAGCAGGAAGGAAAGATCGCGCCCACTCCATAGCCTGTTTGTTAGGGTAGGCACCGCTCCGGCATTCGCCTCGTGCGGATCAGAGATAACCACGGAGTACTATCGATCGAAGCAGCCGGCCGCTAGAATTCTCCCCCAGATAGAGGCTACATTCAACCTCGCTGACAAGCTAGTATCAAACGTCCTGCCACCGTCGGGTTTCGAAGCGTAAGTCTCCGATCTCCCGGTCGGAGGCACTGCAGCGGCATCCGTTGATACTCTGAGCCATATTTGCCGGTCTATGACGTTGACATTGAACCATCGTTTACCACACACACACACAAAGGAATACACGCACAGACACACCCACACAGGCAAACACGGACAGACACACATAATATATATATATATATATATATATATATATATATATATATATATATATATATATATATATATATATATATATGTGTGTGTGTGTGTGTGTGTGTGTGTGTGTGTGTGTGTGTGTGTGTGTGTGTGTTGTAGCGGTGTGGGAATAGCCCAGATCACCACAACCGCCCACACAGTCACCGACATACGGGAAGGAGCGAAGCGCGCGGCAGGCGCAAACTACACCATCTGGCCGGGGCAGACCGAAGAGCGGAGTGCGAACCCGCAAACAGAGTTTTTTCTGCAGCCAAGACGAAGGGAGGAGAAGTGGCCACTCCTCCGAGGTTGCCCCAGGCCACATCTCAAAAATACCGCAAGACACGACGAAAAGGTTCTCTGTTAATCCGGCGACGCGGGCACTAGTTCTATGAGTTTTGTAGCGTAGGCGAACGCGTAAATTCTCTAGGAATTTGGTAGTGAATGTGAATAATTGAGTGATGTGAGCATGGAGGATTAGTTGGTATAGGAGTGTGATTGAAATACGAACATATTAATAATCAGCAGCAAGCTCGAAAGAAAGCTTAGAAAGAAAGCGGTCGGAGAGGAGTAAGAACAGTGAACGTTTTTCCCCAAAAGTGCTCATTTCGCGCAGAGGACAGTTTTGTGAAATCCAGTGGAGACCGACTGTATTAGCGCTGCAGCCATCCGAAGTGCAGTTGCGACGCCCAGTGTAGTAACGCAAAGATCCGATTTTGCGACGCGCCAGAGACTTGGAGCGCGGGCATACATGTTCATGGCGAAGACGAAAAGAAGAGAGAAGAGGGGAGCCGGGAGTGGATGAAGCGTACGAGAGAAAGGCCTGGTTTGACCGAAAGCGTGACGGACGGGCGAAGCGAACGAGAGGAAATGGAGTGACCTCACTGCGACACCGGGCGGCAAGAGTGCCAAGGTCGGCCACGAGCGAACTGGAGAGCGCCGTAAAGGTAACCGAACTTGCGATTTTTCGTGCGAAGATTGGTGCGGGCCAGAAAGTGGATACATGCAAATTTGCGTGGTAGTTCATGTGAGAAACTCCCTAAATTCAGTATAGAAAGACTGTCGCCTTTTAAACAAATTCGTGGAGGTTTTAATTCAGCTAAAGGTATACCTTGTTTGATTTTGCAAAAGGCCAAAACCTTGTACAATTTTACGATAATGTTGTGTAACAAACTGGCTTCATTCTATGTTATGGGGGAAAGATTAAGTTGTTCCACTATTTGATGAATGTGTAAATATTCTTTTTTATGATTTAAATTGTACGTATTATAGTAGATTTCCAAGTTACTTAATCAAATTTCTTTCTTTCATGTTTCTGGTAACGTGTGCATAGCCCGAGGTCAGCACTTGTGGGCACCGCAGAACTAATCAGTAAAATTCATTTTTAAAAGCCCGTGCACGGTAGAGACAAAGGGCAAAGAAAGAATAGTAGGGCTCTAAAGGGAAAGTGGTAACATTTTTTGGTTCTGATTTGTTTTTCGGCAGCCGAACTAACGGCACTATTTGTAAAATTTTGTTCAAAGGTCAGATCATTTAGTGATCCGGAGTGATCTACTATTTAATTCAGGTGTATTTGTGTATTAATTTCATTGATTATTTGGTTAATTCGAGAGTATTTTGTCTATTGACTTCATTCATTATTTGAATACATGCTCATTATTACCCATATTTTCTTTGATTTATGTGTCAAGGGTTCAGACCTTTCTCGCACCCGAAAGATCCTGCCTCCTGAGATCACAAGCTCGCTTATCGAGCATTCATTCGACCACGCTATATATATATATATATATCAAACGGAACTATACATATTTTTTCAGTCTATCATAAAGAAATATCTTGAAATACTAAGATCCCTTCCCTTCCCCCAGCGCGCGCTCGCTGATGGAGCGCTGCGTGACCTTCTGTGGCGGTCTGTTACATTCAAAATATCCGTTAAGAACTGGTCGCAAAAGAATCAAAATTTCTCAAAAAATCCTTATCTAACATATGACAATATGTATATCATTGGATTCGTCTATTTACGCTCTTTATGATAGACTGAAAAAATATGTATAGTTCCATTTAAAAAAACAAAGTTACCTCAAATATCTCGTAAAATACAAGTGATAAAATAGAAATAAATACATGTATCAGTTAGCCCTATTTTCTCATGCACTTCCGTGAAAACTGCATTTCAATATCTTCAACCGTTCAAAAGTTACAGGAGGTGCTAAAGTTACATGACTCAACCTGTATATATAAAAACTATTTTCGAACTATATAAAAATTAAAAACACTCAAATATAAGGATCGTAAACTTTATAAAAAGTTTAAAAACACAAACTAGTACAACTGAAAAATAAAAAATAGACACCTAAAAATATAAAACTTTTAATATCCAAAGCGATAAAAAAGTAACAATACAAAAATTTAAAAAATAAAAAATATAAACGAAAAGAGATAGATAATATAGAAAATATAAGAAGAAAATGGAAAAATAAACAAAAACAAACAATAAAATAACCGACAAAACTAAAAGAAAAAATAACAACTAAAAGCCGACACTTCAAAAACCACCTACCACATGGTCCTTAACCGCATCTTGATCGTGCGTCTGTCTTGCGCTCACGCATTATTTCATTTTAGCGTATTGTACTTATTCATTGCTTTAACAAAATGTTACTGTCCTGTGCAGACAGTTACTCTATTTTAGCAGTAATGTCAACTGTTCGTGTATGTGGGACAAGAGACTGGGCAAACTTTATGCATAGGCATTTATCTCAACGGAGAGGCGGGGGACAGAACAACATCTATATGCGCTTCGAACACAGAAATCCTGTAAAGCATACACAGAAATGACTGCGTACTGAACTCTTCTCAGGATACAAAATTGCTCATAGGCTGCAGGAACATTCCAGTTTCTGTGCTCTTCCCATTCAAGATTAAGGCGGGCAGGAACGCGGCACACACGCCGGACTGGTTTTGCGCTGGGTGGGGTGGAAAAACTGCGATACAGAAGATGTGAAGGGAAGTTATGACTAATGTATCGCTTGGTGAACAGCGACGTAACAACACGTATTATTGAAAGCAAGCCGCCACGGAAAGAAATCAGAAAGCTATCTCGTGAAACATAGCCGACAATCTCTTCCTTATTTATAACAATAATATTATAATAATTATTAGTATGGAAGTTGGGCATTAAACAAATAATATCTTAATGCAATTAAATAAATATATTCATAAAATATCAATATGTAGTAAAGTCGTACACATGGGGAAACTATAAAAAAATTGTGATTGAGGGAAGAGAGCGCTTCGTACTGCAGAAATATCTTAAAAAGAAACCAGATCCCGTGTACTATAATGAAAAGATAAGGAAACTGAAATGAAAAGTTAGAAAAGCTTACGGAAAGCGCGGGAGAAGTTTAGAAAATAGGGAAAAATTCAAGATTCTCTCTAGGGTGCTTCTCCAAGAGAAAGTGGCCGCACAAGAACATTTTTTAGGCTCAAAAATTAAAGTTTTTGCGGACGACTGCCTTATTTACAGAAAGATTGAGAGCATATCGGATCAGGATAAATTACAGCGAGACTTGCGATGTATAGAAGAATGGACGGAAATCAATAGAATGAAGATAAATCCGAATAAATGCAAAAGAGTTAGTTTTACACGCAGTAGAAATAAAGGGACAGATTAGTGTTTGCTTGCGGGCAAGATAATTCTAGTACAGGTAACTAGTTGTAAATATCTGGGGGTGGTAATTAATGAACAACTTGGATGGGGGGAGCACGTCAACTTTACTGTTGGGAAGGCATGGAAATCTTTACACTTTGTAATGCGAGTGTTAAGGAAGGGAAGCAGTAAATCAAGAGAACTAACATATATAACCATTGTGCGCCCGGTGTTTGAGTATGGAGCAGCGTGTTGGGATCCATATTGAAAGGACCAAATAAACTCCATCGAAAGAGTTCAGAAAGTAGCACCAAAATTTGTTAAAAGGGGAAATTTGTTAGGAAATATTTCCAACGAAGTATCATCATGGGAATCATTGGCGAGCCATAAGGAAAAAGCAAGGTTGTATATATTTTACAAAGCGTTAGGGAAAAATCCGACATGGAGGGAAATTCTGGAAAGAATGTATGAACCCGTCTACTTAGCACGTCACGACCATGTTAGGAAAATACGTCCAAGGAAACAGAGAACTGATGTAGGAAAATACTCTTTCGTAAATAGGACTATTGAGTCATGGAATAGATTGCCTAAAGCACTAATGAAGAATTTTCCTAGAAACATCAACACATTTAGATTAAGATTAAATTCTAATAATCGTGTAAGCGATAGGATCAGTAGTCTGTGAAGGGCCTCTGCATTTAGTAGGCATGCCTTAAATGGAGTAATTTTGTTCTGTTTATTGAGTTGTATGTTTTTTAGTATTCATTATAGTATTATGGTATTAGATGAAAAGTAAGTATAAAGAATTTGCCACCGGGCTTAATGCCTAAAGCAAATTAAATAAATTATCTATCTAATACATTCCGTATATTCCGCCAGTAGCAGTGCAGCAGAATTGCTACCTAATAGTTTGGTTTCTAATATATTCCGCCAAAAGGCCGGTAGCGGTGCAGCAGACCTGGTACCTAATAGGTTTGCTGGAGGTCAATAGCAGTGCGTAAGATTAGAATTTTTAATCTAATAATAATAGCAATTATTGAAAATAATTAATACACAATGATAATATTATTTTCTTAAAAAATGACATACACTTTATTCATAAGAACCCCTTATAGAAAGTCCTACATAGTAAGATTCGGAAAACATGGTGGCCACAGACCTTGTCAAACAATTCGTTCTTCCAACAATTCAGTTTAAAAAACCATACTATTGTGCATCGTGCGTTTTGAAGCGTCGTCATGCTGAAACCAACAGTACCACTCTTCTTCTAAAAGGAATACACAAAGGTTTTCGAAAATGTCTTTATACTTTTCGGAAGTCATTGTTTCTGCGAAAAAAAAGAAAATGGTTCGATTCTCTAGCGACGGGGTATGGTACACCGCAGCCCGGCTTTCCGAGAATAAAAAGGTTTATGGAGTGTCATGTGATTTCGATATGTACCACAACCGACAGGTCTGTTTGTTTTCTTTTCTGTCCAGATAAAACCAAACCAACTTTCATTATCACCTCCAACCTAGCATATCTCTTTCGAAACAATTAGAGACTATTCCGTGCATCGAAAAGGAATGTAATATTAATTTTAATAATGACATTGAATGTGATCATAATCAATGACCATAATCCTAAACAACCTGTAACAAGTATTATACCTCAGCTTCTAGGTCAATTACCCCCTTCTCGGTCAGGTTTTTCGTTCAGTTTCTCTAATCCTTCGAGCGAATGCTGAGACGGACATTTCTTTTGCCTCTGAACATAAATATAACTTTACTACCTGTGCACTTTTTCTAGAGTTCTGTTGGTAATATAGCTATTTAAATTATCGTTCATGTTCTCACGACAGAAAGCCGATTCCTTCACGAAGGGCACGATGAGAGATAATTGCCCAAATCTAACCTGATTTGCCTTCTTGCCACAACTGCTCATTTCATCTGTATTCAGAATTGAACTTGTTTATGGGGTATAGATGCCAGAATTTTAGATAACGTGCACAGAAAACACTTCCCCCATAGTACGTCACACATAGTTTTTGACTATTTTTGACGTTAAATAAATAAATAAACATCACTACATCCTTGACATCCTTGTTTTTTACAAGGGTCAAGGAAGTGAAGACCTCACTAAATAAAGCTCTTCAACCGTTATCAGACATGCATACGCGCGTCCCTGACTGGGATCTTCAGTTCTTAAAGGTTCTGCCATTTGCCAGCCCGCATTTACAAGTTTTTCTTTTAACATGTACGCTGCTGATGCAATTTCATTAGCGACGTCTAAGAAGAGTACTTCAAAACGTCCTGAATTTCTAGTCACTTCCCATCTATTAAAACAGTGTCATCGCGAATCCACTTCCTATATACGTTTCCCGTCTTTAAAGTGCTGTTGATTTAATTTGCTGTTGATAAGCATTGTTGATTTGTTGGAAACTGTCTTATCCGGACATATTTTTTCAAACATTTCCTGATCTTAAAAAACAGTTCATGCTGACGTCTGATTGCTGATCAGACGCGCTGATCTTTATTCATCATTATTGAAGAGATTCTTCTTCCCTAAATGTGGTTTTTTTGACTATGCATGAAACGAAACCATGCTTGAAAAGAGAATGAATGCCTACCCAAGGGCTTCCTCTTTATTCCAACTCTTTGTCTTCTTACGACGTAAGAGTAAGGCAGTAAACATGCCAAAATGTTTAAAAAAATTAAACAAAGATGAAAGACACGCCACCGACCCTTTCCTGCACGCTACCAAGTCTCGCCTCCATCACACCACTCACGCTCGCTCCCAGGCCGTGCCACTGTCGCCCCTTCTCTTATTTCCCCTTCACGATACCAGGACGCGCCACCGTCGCCCCCTTCCCCTTTACACTATCAGGTCGCACCACCGTCGCGGTTCTACAACAGGAAGTGTCATCGTGACGTCACGAAAATTTCACTTCCTGTATCAATCCACCCTTAGACGTCATCATGCCCACGTGACCTGACGTCATTGTGCAGCCACCCTGATGTCAGCGAGTCGTCACGGCGACGGCACACGACTGTAGATTCTGGAACAGGACGTGACGTTACCATGATCCTTCTCCTTCACCTTCAGGCTACCAGGGCGCGTCTCCATCGCCCCTCCCCCCCTTCCCATTCACGCTACAAGGGCGGAAATATTGTTTAAAACTGAATCCTAGTTGTCTAATCATGCCAGATCTTCAAATTCAATTATTGAGTGAAACAACGAGCACAATCAAATAAAACCAAAAACATAATTGAACACAAATGTAATGCTAATTTATTACTCTAAACATAAATTAATCACTATTTCATTGTATGAAATCAATATTGTTAAAACTGCATAGTTATGTTACAACGCACGATATTCGAGTATTATTACTCAGGGGATTACGAACGGGCACAAACAACTAAAACTTATTATATAATTAAATACACATTCAATACTAATTTATTGCCCCAAAGAGAAATTTATTATTGTAGCCGTGTATTACATAAATATTGTTAAAAACTGAATCATAGATATCCAATCATGCGAGAACTTCAAATACGATAATAGAGAGAACCTCAATCAACTGAAGCCAAATGGTCAATTAAATAAACATTACACACTAATTTATTACCCTACACAAATTAATAACTGTTTCCGTTTAATAAATAATTATTGTTAAATATGGCAGAATTATGCAACCTCCCACGACATTCGTGTATTGTCATGTGACATATCGTATTATGGAGAACAAAGAGGCACAAACAAATCAATTCAAATGGATAAATGAATGCACATTCATTACTAATTTATTATGCCAAAGATAATTTTTTAGTCTTGCTGTTTATTACAAAATATTTTTAAAAATCATAATTCTCCAACTCTGCCAGAACTTCAATTACGATAAAAATTAGAACAAACGAACACAATCATTTTATACCAATGGTTAATTAAATACACATTCCATACTAATTTATTAGTCTGAACAGAAATTTCTTAATGTCTTTTTTTATTAATAATTATTGCTAAATATAGATATGTTATACAACTTCACTCGTCATTCGTGTATTACAGAGAACGAATAAACAAACCAAATCAATAATTAAATGCACATTCATTGGAATTTATTACTTTTGTCGTTTATTATATCAGAAGTATTAAAAACAAAATCATAGTTATGTAACCAAGTCCGAACGTCCAATGTTCATAAGGAGAACGGTCGAGCACAATTTACTTAAACCAAATGGATAATTAAATACACATTCAATACTAATTTATTACTCTTAACATAGATTTATTACTGCAGCCATATATTAAACACATGCTATTAAATACGGAGTCATTTGTGTGTCAATCTATGCATTAGAGTGTGCTAATAGAGAGAATGAACAGTGACAATCAATTGGAACCAAATAAATAATTAAATATTCATAATCATATTCGACTTTAGACCACCTAATTGACCCCTTGATCAGCACCGATACCCTACAAAAATCCATGGACTTCCAGGGGTGACGCCGTTTTGAATTTCCAGTAAATGTTGTTTTGCAGGGATGTTGGGTGCTTTTACTATCACAATAAAGACATACAGGGGAAAGTCAAGGAAAAGAAATTGAATTATTCCAAACTCTATAATTAATATATTTTATGTAACAGAAGTGGATATTTTTTAATTTTTTATTGATTTTCAATATTTTTTTAGTTGGAAAGCATGAAGAATATTATTACCATTAAATTGTGAAATAATTATAAGCCATTTATCCAATATGTTTACAGTTATAATTAAAAAAGAACTTTTCCTATTTACACCAGAAACTACTCTTACATTATGCATAATTATAGTGTAAATCTATCTCAACATGCAAAACCATTTTAGGTTTTGATTATTTAATTATTACAGTTAGAATAATTATTTACTTATATTAATTCCTACACTAAAATTTTAGAAATGCACTATTAAATGACATTCCCATTTTATGTATTAGATTTTTGTAAAAAAATATCTAAATTTCAATTACATAAAATTATACATAATAAATTAATTGAATGAAGTAGTAATGTGAATTAAATAAAGTAGTAATGTACATTTACTTATTGAATGAATATTACGATACATTAAAACAATCAAACTTTCTAATCTATTCACTGTTTTTCTCTCAGTCAAATCTCAAACTTGTATTACATAGAATACTACATAATGAATTAATTGCATGATGTAGTGCTGTTAATTACATAAAGTAATGAAAAGTAAATTTCCATTGCTATACGATACTTATATTATTATCATATTTGTTCCGTTTCCTAGCTTCTTTATCCATTCCATAATTTCATTCTGTTCCTTCCCCATATATAAAGTACAAATCACCCATAAATCACCATTTAATCTCATCCATCTCTCCCTACCCCCGTCACCTTCGTAACTCTTCCAAAATAGGTTTCTTCACTTCCACACTACCTCTCTTATATTCTCTTTTAGCAAATTGCATACTCCATTTAAAACTTAACCAAGAGAACCAATTTAACATTTTCAACTTTTCCGTTTCTTCAATCCATGTTTCAACTAATCCAACAACATCTAATTTATTGGTCTAAAAATTCATTGTCTTTATTTCTTAATCCTACCTTGTTTTAGAATTCCATCTCAATAACCCTTTTTATTCTACCTATATCCACTTTTCTGTCAAAAATATCTTTACTCTTTGCCTCCTCTCCCTAGCTTCCTATTCCCTCGCTTTTTGCCGTTGTTTCAGATCCACTTTCCTATTCTCATAACTATCCAATCTATATCTTAGATTTTTTATTCATAAACCATCAGCCCCTATTCTTACTTTGTTCCCTTCGGCTCTTTCCCTCCAGCAAAATTGTTAATCATCCAGTTAATTTTTCATTCCTGTGCTGTTAGGTCAGCTCCTATCCAAACCTCTGATTCCTTCATTTTTCCTAGGTTTCTCAAAATTTATTTATTTTTACCGTAATTATTCAACTTAAGACTATGATAACTATCTTTTCCAAATATTTTCCTATCACATATTTAACTCCTCAATTACCTTCTATCCATTTCTCCACCTCCTCTTTATCATGTTTGTCCTTTTTCAACCTTTAATCACAATATTATTATTTCGCAATTCTCTCTCTAATTTTTCAATTGTCTTTTCCCATAAATGTACTCCTTAAATTTGTCCCATTTCACTCTCTCTTTTATTTTCCACCTTTTTCAAATTTCTTCTCTTTCGTCTAGTGTTTTAACCTTCTTATCTATTTCCTACAACTGTCACATCCCTTCTTGCATTTCTCTTTCCTGAGTTCCTTCAGTTGTCCATCTATTTCGTTCCTTATCTCCCTATTTCTCTGAAATTCTTTTTCCAAACACTCTTAGAACACCAACAACCCTTCCACACTTGTACTGTGTAACCTGACTTCCTGACTTCAATTTATTTATCTATCTCCTAATCATACTGTCATTCTTCCCTGTTTCACCAAATTCATTTATTCATTCGTCCTGAAAAGAAATCTAAGAATATTTCCATTCTTTGCACCCTTCTTTACTTACCCATCTGTTGCTTTGCTTGCACTTTTCTTTTGAGTACTCTTAATTTCTCTTGATTACTCTTAATTGTCAGAAATATAGTACTTCCTTTTGTAGCTTACGTGTTTCTATAGTAGAAGTTGTCCAAACGTTGTGACGTCAACTGAAAACGAGTGGTGCTGCAGAATGGCACAGACTTTCTCGAACTAATGTCTTCTAATTTCTTTGGTCGGGCCAAGCTTTAAGGTCTTGACTCATACCCTTGCCAGCTGCAAATATCGTCACCCAAAATATTTTTTTTTATATTTTCTAAATTTTTACGTTTTTAAATGGTAAATCCGAAATATAACTCTAAGAATATTAAAGAAGAGTAAAACTTCATCTTATCTGGAAATGAACGTTAAATAATTTGGAACTACGTTTACGCGTTACTGTGCATACGAGATTTCATGCTACATAAATCTTTTGAGTTTTCGAAAAACTTTACTGTAAATCATTTCAAGAACTTTCCCTCTCTCAATAATGAATATAAATTGCTAGAAATATACATATTGGCGGCGTGAGAGAAATTTCAAAAAAGTCTGTAATTTGTTTCAACACAAAAGAATACAGCAAAATGAATTTTATGGGATTGTCAATTTAAGGAAAATATTTAGCACTACCCGACCGAAGAGTTTCTAGAAAAAATTTGGAACTGTTTTTGAGAAAATGACGTTTGTGCGTTTCTAAAAATGCGGAAAATTGAGGTATTTTTCACAGAAAACTTTTGAGTTTTCGAGAAATTTCATTAGAAATCATTTAAAACACATGTACTCATAAATATAATAATGTAAACAAATGAGGAAAATTCCAGAGGTCAGCTGCTCTTGTCCGGTAGTTTTCCCTGGTTTCTGCGTTAAATATCTGGAAAATGGCGGAGGAGTACCTTAGCAAACGGACCACGGGCCAGGCATAATCTTCCCATCTTCATTTTTGTTCCTTCATCTTCATTTACACAAACACATACACACACGCACACACACAAACACGCAGTTGTCCAGCTTTACCATAAATGGCTGGAGATCACACGGGAGCAAAGGTCAAGTCCAAGCTGGGGCGCAGTCACGCTGGGAAAGAAACATAGAGGTGAAGTACTGTCAGCCGAAGTGGATGTGGACGCCACACATACGGTTTAAGCGAGGGAATAATACTGACACCACCCTCCCATTCTTGCAACATGCACTAAACTTTCGGTACTAATGTACCATTACTAGCACAAAATATGGGCGATATCCTCAGCTAGACTTGGCCACAGTTTGCCTATTCCACCCTGCGGGATCGAGCTAACCAATCAGCTTTAGCTTTATTACAGAAAGGCGGAGCTGTTCATCGCAAATATTGCAAAATGGCGGTGATCGCCAGTTGTATTATGGTAAATATTTGAAATTAAAGCAACGAACAGTTTCACATAATTTGATGAATACAAATTTAATTAGATAAACAAAAGCATGCAATTTCCCAATAGAAAATGCATTTTAAAACAATAATATTACGAGGTTTTAGTAGCGCGGTAGTTGTAGCAGTAGCAGTAGCAGTAGCAGTAGCAGTAGCAGTAGTATTAAGGAAGCACGTCGTCATCGCGCTATAAGCCCACATTTTTTAATTTCTTCCCAGAACTATGAGAAATCATTTTAAATTTTTTTTGGAAATATTTTTTGAAAAAACGGCATCGTAGCGTGAATTCTATTTTAAAAAGGAGTCCAATACCGTTTACAGATCGAAATTCGACAATTTGGTCAGACGTTATCGATCTAGTAAATTCCGTGTGATAGTGCTGCGATCTATTGATTTTTCCTATAAGTATTTTTCGGTGCATTTAGCCTTAACATCTCGACATAGATTTACTGCAACATTACATACATACCTCTCTAAATAGTACTTTTTTTACTCCGAATGTTTACGACAAAGTAAAAATAAATATATAAATAAATACACTTTCACACGCCACAGAGTAGGTTACACGCAAAAAACAACACCAATTACAGAGCCCGAATTCCAGCCCGTCAGAATGCAGTTGTAATGTTGTTACATAAACAGGGGGTCCCACCAACTATGGACCACTCCCACAACTTCTAAACGGATCAGGATAACGAAATGCAGGTTTTGCTGAACAATGAGGAATCATGAGGCAAGTAACAAGCCGTAGAGAAATTGTATATAATAATTTTAATTTTTGTGAAAATTTATCATCTTGGATTTTTTAAATGGAACTACATATTTTTATCACCAGCAATGGATAGACCATGAAAAGAGGATTAAAATGATGCGTCATTTGCTAATATTTTGATAGTAACTTGAGTATAAAATTAGGCTTTCTGACATGTGATTTTGAATTGAACGGGGTAATCGTGTAGCAGCCCACGCAACTCTCGCTTTTGGGGAAGGTGGCCATCACGGCGTCTAGACTATTGCGTCTTGACTGAGAGGGGTGGCAGTGGGGGATACGAGGCATAACTACAGCAATTCTTGGTGATGGCACAGACATCACACTAAGAAATACCAATTTTAACAATCAGAATGGGAGATTTTTTCCATTTATTTATTTGGATTTAACTTGTCTTCTACTAAAATTTCAAAACATTGATCGTTCCAAAGAACGATATAAAAAAATTGGTAGCGTAAAGAAAATGTTAATAATAATAAATATCATTTTCAAACTGAACAAGAAGCCAACCACCGTCTCTTCGTTGGTAAATGTCATTTTTAATTAAAATGAACACTCGTCCACTTTGCAACCATACGACTGCTGTTCTTGAATGGAAAAGGAAACGGTACACTTCCGTCTTCTGCATTTTCAAGTTTGAGGCAGCACTTGGCGCTATAAAATGAGAAACTCTCTAATCAGTATGAGCAGTAGCGAATGCAGATATGCATTTTTGTTAAAGTTTGGTAAATTTACACTGATAGAACTGTCAAGAGTATTTCAAGTTTTTTACTACTTTGTTCTTCTGGTAGTACGTGTTTAAATAGGAAGTTTAGTTACCGTGAATAATAAGAGAAAATGTCTACCTATCTATTATTTAATGAACTAATCAAGATATTACAATGAAAATCTTTAAGAATTCATTCGTTTCCCATATATTAAAATTATGGCTTGTTTCTGCACTGAGTTCGATTTCTGTAAATTTAGAAATGACCTTTATTATTATTATTATTATTATTATTATTATTATTATTATTATTATTATTATCGTTTCCGCTATAATATTTTTTATTTCGTTTTTTTTCGATTATCATTGATTTGCCAAAAAATCTAATTTTATACTCAAATTACTCTGAAAATACTAACTTTTGATACAGCATTTTATTTCAATGTTCATGATCTATCCATTGCTGATGAAAAAATATATAGTTCAATTTAAAAAATCAAAGATGATTAAATTTCTCGAAAACTAAAACTATTATAGAGAATTCCTCAACCAGCGTGTTACCTGTTCCATGGTTCTGCATTGTTAAGCGAAAACTGCAACTCGATATCCTGAACCGTTTAGAAGTTATGGGGGTGTCCATATTTGGTGGGACACCCGGTATCATATAAACTTTAGAAACCCTATGTAACATGATCGATGATAAATGAAAGCAATTGAAGTGTACTAAGCGAATGATTAAGGTTGACGAAATACGTCTCATAGTGGAAACCTCGAAATGTATACTTTTCATAGTGTCAAATTCGGGTAGCTATATTTTCTTAATTAAACCCCAAAATATCCAAGCAGTTATTTCAAATTAAATAAAACTACAATTTTATTGACAATAATACTAACTTGATATGACTTTCTACAAACAATTATGAGGAGATGTGAACTTCTTCATCCTAAATCGTTACTTATAATTTTAACGATTATGTTAATGGTTTCTACTCAGAGACACGGAGCACGCTCGAAAGAACACTATAAGTAAAAGAAATTGAGGATATTATGATTATAATGTCATAGAAGCTTCATTGTTGCCGACCTGGATTGCCGAGGTGGCTAAGAGCAAGTACCGACTCAGCGCTTCGGTCCGAAGGGTCGCGGGTTCGAGTCCCGCCTTGGGCATGGCTGTTCGTCCCTTGACTTTGTGTGTGTTGTCGCGGAGAGCCTCGCGTTCTGCTGACCCCAGATCAGAGGAGCCCGCAAGAGTGTTTGTCTAGGGTATGGTCGAATATGCGTCCCTTCGGGACGTAAAGGGCAACCGGCTGTCGGCTGGATAAAAGCCCTAGGGAAAAAAAAGCTTCATTGTTGAAATGACGACTGGTTCTTTTATTTGAGATTTTCTGTGTTTCATGAAGATGACCTCGGCGTATTCGTATTTCGAAGACGTGTAAACTTCCATGATTTTGACGCGATAAGCGATGAGCTCAAACAATGCACTTAGATTCAGAGGGTAGTGTCAAAAAGCATTGGCGTGTTAGTGTCGAATGGAAAAGAATGCTTCTAGGAATTGATCTGAACTTGGAATAATTGAATTTTAAAAACATGTTTATTTGCAAACTTTGCACCTTCATTGAAATTTACTTAACTGCATACGTAAGTTCACATTCCTTCAATTACAAATGTTCATAAATAAACATATGTCAATACTATTTTATAATAGTATTATTACTTTTTTGCATATTCCATGCTGATGCTATATGCTTTTAAAGGCAGCAGACTTACTGGTTAGAATGAAATTGTGGATGTTGTAACAATGTATTTCGTATTTGCAAGTGTGAATACTGAGGAATCTGAAGCTTTAATGTCTATATTTATACGTGAAGAAAATTAATGCAAAATTATTGTTTTCTTGTAGATTTAATTTGAAAAATTTCCCACAAATTTATATGTATTGAATTGGCTTCCTAAGAAGGTGGATAAAGGCTTTCTCGAGGGAAAGTGAGCGTTACGATTTACGCTTACAAGCTCAGCCTATTTCGCCTTGAAACGTGTGGAGGAAGGACGCAATTTTCACCGGGGGGTATTTCTGGAAGCCAATTGATGACTCTTTCTTGCTCCCAAGTTGAAGATTGTTTGGTAGCCGACTCGAGTAGTATTTTAAAATGTATGCTGTAATTGTTAAACAAATGGAACTTAAAGTATTTAGAATAAAATGAAAAATTAGGGAGCTGAAAACCAGGAATATCTAACCAACAATTTTCGTGGCAATATATGCAAGCGTTGTGGCCGCTTGTCCCCTCCACCCCCGTTAGGAACTTCAAATGTGTTTGCCGGAGAAACTAAGCGAGCCGTTGCAAAACGGCTTGTAGAAAACCTTAGCGTGGGAACTGCCAAAAAATAGTTGTCATGACATGCTAATTTCTTATGAACAATTACGTATCTCGAAAACGAAAGAGATAGCGCAAATCGGATTGCGGAATTTTACATCTCGTTTAAAGGCAAATTTAAAAAAGCAATACGTTTTGTTTGAAAAATTTAAAAAGTTATAAACAATTTCCAAATTTTGCAATTCTAAAGTGGAAAGGGTTCTCTGATGTCCAAAAAACACGAAAACTGCGAATTACCAATTTTGCAACAATTAACAATTTTATAAACAATTAAGAAATGTGCGGTATTCCTGCCGGGGAGTGTTCCCAAATTGTCCCTGATTTGATGATAGCAAAATAACAATTTTGACATGAGATGCAAATTAATTGCTTAATATCTAGTTTAATTGTTACTTTAATGGTAAGTATACAGTTGGTCTTTGAATTTTACTTTGTTTTATTGAAATGTTTCCCTAGCAGTCCTAACGATTCGAGAAAGACAGTATTTTGCATTTTTGCAAATGTAATATACATATGAAGGATTGCAAATATGCAATTATAATCGTTTTTCTTATCGCAAAATTCTGTAGTAAACTGGTCATTTGATAAAGTTCATAAATTGTTTGGACAAGAATATTGGAATTTAAATGTGTATAAGAACGTAATTGTTCTAAAATTAGTGTTATTTTATCTGATATCAATGTAATTTCTTCAAAAAGAATTGTGTTAACAGTGGTGACGTGCTGTGTTTTCATATATATTTCACTGTATTTACTTTCATGTTCATACAAGTGTTTCTTCCATGTATTTTTATTTGAAAACTAGTGAGAACCCGCCAAAATTTGACGGTGAGATCTGAGATAAATGTAAAATACTGTGCCCAGATTAATGTTCACCATATGTTACATCGTTTGGATCTTCAGGGTATGACGAAGATATTTTGTGATGTGGAGTTTCCAAAATTTTGAACATGTATGGCCCATGACCAGGTGGCAATGCAATATTGGCACCAAATATTCGTCAGTATAATAGTGCTATTATACTGACGAATATTATTTCTAAAGTTTTTTGATGTGTCATCATCTCTTATAAATAACTTTGATTTCTTATGGCGTATCGCTCGAAGGTAAACTTATTTTCCCATTTAAGCAACGCAGAGTAAACTCGTTTGCAGAATTTCTCTCACATGGGAAGTACAAAGCAGAACAAAACTGACATTTCATAGACAACGACCCAACAGAGAACGAAATGACCTCACTAACACGACTTCTACGCTGACTTTCTCTTTCCCTGCGTCCAGTTAATGTACGTTTGCGTCTTTTGGGGTGCGTGGGCAACGATTCGGAATGCGACATAACCTGTGTACAACTTCACTACTTAAGTACAACCGAGCAAAACCCACTGTCCGAATGTTCTCTACAAAATACACTACAAAAGCATATACATGCAAACTGTCAACGCCACAATACAATTATTACACTGAAACAAAACCTTGACGAATTGTAAACAAATCCCAACAATCAAAACAAATCAAGCAGCGCCACCATGAAGCAACTTGGAAGAAAACAATTGACTATTGATAAGCGTACTATTAAAGAATTATTTAATTAATTAATTTACACCGTAAATGTTGGTGAAACAACACTAACAGTATCTGATAACACATCTAGAGATCACATTCTTTCATTTAAAGGAAAAAATACTACAATCGGTTCAGTAGAAGCTCTAAACGAAGACATGGCAGAATACCTTATTTTTTTAAATATATAGATACTTCCACATCTTAACTAGCGGCGCCCGCCATTTTGTACGTCGTAATTTTGTTAGGGCACTCTCCCCTGCGTTGAGATTGGCTACGATTGTTTGTGAGGCTCCGCCTGCGACATTTCGTCATGACAAGGGCTGGCCAAGCTGTGCAAAAGATGAACTTAGCCGCAGACGGCCGCGATCAATTTATGTTTCCAGTACTGTACTTAGCAGATGTCTATGAAAACCAGGGACCGAATACCGAAATAATAGCGGTAAAGCTATTTATACCGGAATAGAAATACCTTTACCTCTTTTATACCTTTATTCAAAATACCTTTAAAAATACCGGTATATGACGTCAAATACCGGTATTTTTTGAGGTATTTTACATTTATTCGACGTCTATACCGGTAAATACCTCTATTTAGAGGTGTTATACCGGTATTCTCTCATCAAAATACCGGTATTTTTATAAGAAAATACCGGTATTTCAGTCAAAGCATACAGGTATTTGGGGGAAATTCATTGTGATTTTTTCCGCTGAGATGGCTCAGAGGAACAACTGTTTACACGGCAGAGTTTCTGGCCGGGAGGTCCTAGTGTTCGAGTCAGGAGGGTGGCGGATTTTCGACACTAGGCATATTCTAGCTAGGTCCAGTGCTGCCGTTGACTGGGAAAGAATTCTAGAGGTCACGATTCGTGAACTGATTTCCTCAACTGAGATTTTTATGGTTTGTCCGTTCAGTACCTTGACATAGAGAGTAGTTTTTGGTAACCGGGTTCCTTTCTCATATGCAAAGCGCCCAGTGCTTGAAAACTTTCCTCTTTAGCTCTAAAACACTTCCGCCGCAGCGTTAGAATAGCTGCCCTGTCTGGCCCGCTACATGAAGGGAACCTCCCTTCGCCAAATACCCTTAGGAATGCGGTTGCATCCGCTCGATCCCCGCGCCGAGGAGAGAAACGGCCACGCCATCTCAGAACGTCATCCCGCACGCGGAAAAGGTGCGTCATGACGTCTTCAGATGGCACCCCGCAGGTAGAAGTTAAAAGCCCTGGTACGTCTATGGACGGCATCCCATGTTGAAGGGTTAAAGCAAGAGATTCTGGTGGCGTCCGACCATTTTGAGGACTAAATACCAACTAAAGTTATTCTTATTCCTTGTGAATGGTCAGTACTTTGTCATGAGTTTAGTATTTTTTTTCACGTGGTGTTACCAAAGAAAATATGGGAAGAAAAACTACAAATATTGTTTATAAATGTTATAAATATAATAGTTCAAAGAACACCTCGCAGTGTTTGTTTTATTGTTATTATAATAAACCCACGTATTCTCGCCCCGCGCTGGGCTGCCAATACAATAAACTCGGCTACTCCCTCTATTTTATACATTAATATGCCCGTTTACTAACTAACCTTTCAAAATTCTAACAATATATGCGGGCGTGAACTTGTGATGGCCCTCGTACAGGGACCGAAACGTGGTACTCGTGCAACACGCGCGGGGATCAGCATCTAACTACCTTAATCACAACACATTCTTTAATGGTTATTGATGAACCTGAATGCATTCATCTCAATTTATTGGCTACTTTTATAGACTGTTTCTTTTCCTCTGATGTTTCAAAATGACAAACATATGTACAATGATAGTGCCCTCTGACGGCACACAAAACAAAACATAGCAAACAAACAATACCCTTAATATTAAAACACAAAAAAAGAACAAAATAATGACCATTCACACTTAAGATTACTTAGTACAAAATTATATACGAAAATACATTCATCCACACCGAATGCGCATTCTGTCGTTTCAGATTGTTGACCCTCTTATTCTATAATGAATTAACAGGACTTGGTCGTCGACAGATGCCCTTGAAGTTGACATAAAAAAAAAACATATCCATGCATCACTTCCCTGATACCGGACCTGCAACATGCAGTCATATCACGTGTCGCCGTCGGCAATGGTACTGTCCCAGCTTCCACCAGTTCCCAGGACCATATATATACCACGAACTCACATGGTTAAGAAAACCACTACGAAACGTTTTGCGATGAAACGCAAAGTTTTTACATTTAAAGTTCCCGCGGCGAAGAGAGACTGTTTCGTTACACGAACCAAAATAAAATAATAATAGTATTAGCTTTCACTGTCCGGAGTACGCTAAACTTTGTGTTGTAAACACTGCGACAAAATGTCCGCGACCATCGTTCAAAAGTGCCACCGCGTAAAGTTAATGTTCGCGTCGCTTTTACCCGTAAATTATTCGCCCTTATTTACGAATTCATTCACCCGTTTGTTACCTTTTCGTCCACATCAAAATATCTAAAATGTTTTCAAAGTCCACTTCCGAACAATAATTTTTAAAATGTTACATTACGCTAACACGGAGCTAGTGTCTTCACCATCCATACAAACTGCACTTTTTTCTCGTCTCTCGAGTATTGTTGTTCACTATCCTATATAGATTTTTTCTTGAACAAGCGCCGATCGCTCGCCCGTGACCACAAACAAGTTTACAGAATGTTTCTTAATTTTCCGGTTTTAAACGTTCTTAGGCCTGGTCACCGGTTGTCAATATAGTCTATAATTTCTCTGATAATTACTGCACTATCTCTTTTTCCTTTCATTGCCTTATTTCATTAAATACACCCATTTTTAGTTCGATATTGCGTCGTGACGTCACTACGATGAGTCGTCTCTTGTTTTAATATGTATTTTAATTATACTTTTTCATATTTAATTTTAATTAGCTTTCAAGATGTTTCCCAAAATTGTGATTAGTCTTGAAAACGTTCATAAATTTCGCCTCGTTGTTCTATAAAGTTCCAGCCCGAACCCTTCAGGCGTTTTCGTAATATTTATTATAAACTATATTCTTCCTCAACTTTGCCCTAACAACAATGGTCTCCATGTTCACGCTTTTTAACTTGAAATGTACGATTACGATTATATTCGAAATTTTGCGAACCCCTTGCCCAATTTTGCTGATTGTTCTTTCTAACAATTCTAAATATTATGCTATATTAAATGTTTATGTTAAATTTGACTTTCTTCCGCGCATTCGGTTAATTTAGAAAAAATGTTTGCGCGCGGCGCTGCCGTCTTCTGTCTTTTTGAATATAAATCTTAACATTTTATTGGAAAGTCTTTATTCTCTGGAACACTAAATTACTGAAATGATCGCAAATCATTACATTATTTACATGTTAGTAGCAAATGAGTCATTTTCAGTTTATTTAGACGAAAAGAAATTTTAAGGAAATTTAAAGAAAAAATAGAAATTTTATTTCTATTATTAACAAAGTTGTATAAAAAAAGGCATTTCCAAACCTTAGGTTTAGAAAGCATTGGCTCTTACTTCCTATTTTGGGTCCCGATGTTTTGGGGTTCCTTGGGCCTGCGGATTTTCCCCCGGCTGCTCGAGAGAAACAATGCCCAGCTTTCCCAGGTATTTTGTCTAATCCTCGCTTGCGATATTTAAAGCAATAACGGTTCAATTTCCTGAAATTGTTACAACTCTGTATTATAGAGAGTCAGTTACATAGCTACTGACCACGAAATAGACATGAAAGAGATCTCTCTGTATGTGAAACATTTTGCTTCAGTATCGCTATTTACTGTTCAGTTAGAGGAAAATATTACCCCACATCGAATAATTCTGAGCCATGGAAATGGAGGTGTCTCTTAGTGACATTACCGAGCGTTCAAGAAAACAAAAAGAAAAAAAAAACAAAGGAAAAAAATATCACGAAACATGAATCGTTCAAACCTTAAGGTAGGGGAGCCTGAAATATTTTTTAAAAATATGTCAAAAATAATTGTTGTTGGATAAAACAAGGAAAAGTGAAGGCGCTCTTTTTTCACCAAACGTGCCAATAGATTTGTATAAAATTGTTTAAGTTGGGATATTCTTACCTTAATAATAAATAAATTATATACTTTTTTAATAAAATTAATATATAATCTGTATATCTCACAACATGTTTATTAATTAAATATTATTTCATAATTGTTATTTGTTTAAATTATTATTTTGTGTATATACATATGCATATATATATATATATATATATATATATATATATATATATATATATATATATATATATACACATTTTGTGAGATATTATTAACTAAAGTAACTTATTTTTGTCAACATGTATGGATGGTAAGCTATGTTTTTTCATTGAAAATACCGGTATTTTACCGGTATTCAATACCTTTTCGGTCCCTGATGAAAACCTGGGCCTTTGAATCCTGACCGTCGGGGAAGATGTAGTCCATCGCCTTCCAAAATATGAATTTTCTTTTTCACATAATTAATTACCTACTTTTCTTTTTCCAAATCAACTGAAAACAGATTCACAAGGCGCCATATTTGTTTTTACATAAATTAATTGCACATAGGAGATAGTGAGAGAGGGAGCTTAAGTGGAGTGCCGTTTCCGTAATAACATCCAAGCATATTTTACGCATTAACGGCAACATCATTGATCCCAGAAGAAAACCTAGTCCACATAAAATGTGGACAATTTTATTCTCTTTATCTTCAAATCAGTTTATTATTTAGTAAAAAGTTGTAGTAGTGAAGTAGTTTTCAAGTTCTATTGAGATAAAGTGGGATAATTCCCGTTTTTCATGTTTTCGCATATATCACCAAATTTCGCTGTGCTCTCACGGCTAAACGATTAATTGGAGGAAAAACCTTAATGATATGAAATTTAGGTAATTTTATCTTCTTTCATTTCATTCAGGACCATTAATTACGAAAGATGGATGGCTTTTGAGTTATTTTAAAAACTGAAAAAAGGCGTGATTTTTACGCATTTTTTGCTTTAAAAACATATTTCCTGGCAAAATTTTTGTAGAACCTGATATTCGTGTTCAGCGACTCAAGAAACATGTAGGAACCAAATATCAAAACTACACCAGAACTTCCTGCTATTTGGCCTTTTTGAGCACTATTTGACTGGACTACTCTACTCAGCTACGAATGGGTTTCCAGTGTGATCGCCGGTCAGGACAAGTGGCACTGGTAAAGTCTCTGGCCTGCTTTTAAAAGAAAAAGACTTTTTCCTAAGATGTAAAGAAGAATGGTACCAGAAGTGGTTAAATAATCAAATTATTTTTGTTCAAGCCAGTATCGCACCGGGAGGGGGAGGGACCCCTCATGGAGCTTATCCCTTCAGAATACGAAATTGGCTAGAGATGCCATTCATCATAAAAAGTTTTTACTCATTTTCTATAGAAACGAAAGTCGTTCAATATTTCAATTGAAAACTGGTAAATAACAATAAATGAACAAATAAAAATAATTTTAAAATTCAGTTTAAAGGAATTTTAAAATTCAGTTTTTGTAAGAAAACATCAAGACGGCTGCTCCCCCCCATACACACACACACACACACACACACACACACAGAGAAAAATGCTGTTTGGGCTACTAGTTGATGTCGGTGCAAACATTTATTACATTGTTACAAACCAAATCAATTAACTAATTTTATTTATTTATTTTGTTTATTTATTTAACGTTAAAAACTGTGTGTGTCGTGCTATGGGGAGAGTGTATTGTGTTCAAGTGTTTTGAAATTCTGGGATACTTACCCGAAGCTATTACAACGTGCATTTTTGGCAAGAATTAATAAGATAATTCGCTCCGGTGTAATAAAATACGATTTGCAATGGTAAATCAGCTACACATTTTCACTGTTATCCCTCTTCGTGTTGAAATCTTGGAAGACTTTCTGCTGTAAGCACATGGAGAACGATACTTTGAATATTTCTGGATGTCAGGAACACTGTTCGCAATATAGATAGTCATGAAATATTGTAAATTTATCATATTTTGAAAATTCTCGAAAACGGATGTGCAATTATAATTCACTTTATTTCATTCACATATTTCGAGAAATGCTTTCGATGGATACCTGAGAAGTTATTTATCAGCGTTGAGCGTTACTATTTTTAATTGGCACTGAAATAAAAGTAATTTCCTTTTAAATATTTAATGAAATTATCAGCATCGATAATTAAATTATCTTGCGCTTGCAAGTTTTTATTTAACTGATTAATTTCTCATTATATCCACTAAAACACATTTAACAATCAATCGCCACCGTAGTGAGGTTACTGTGACCGTAAAACATTGGAAATCGTACTTTGCATACGGAAGTATAACAGGAATTTTTCTGTAAAAGTATAATAGCATATATGATTACCCCCTTTTCACGAGAATTCCTGAGTTTGTATCCGGCGATTTTATTTTGTGTTCTTGTTTACTGTTTCGACTATTTTGTCGGTACTCCCCGGTGCCCTTCCTATATGAAATTAACGAAGCGTTTAGTTCATTTTAGGAATTTTGTACTAATGATGTGTGTGTACTAATGATGTGTACTAATGATTTCTAACTGGTATCTTGTAAATAATGCAAACTTTCGGAACTAAATGCTGAAGATGGAGGATATATAAACACGTTATTCTAGGTGAGTGTGTCTCGTTGCGGTATCCTGCATAAGAAAAGTTTTTGTTTATAAGTGTTTGTTTGTAAAAAAGGCGTTTGTTTACCAAACTTTTGTACTACTAGACTCCATTTCTTGTGGCAGTTGTAGTGCGCAATTATTGGTCAGAATGGAAGATCCTTTAAACAAAGAATCAAAGAACACGTACAAGCTCATACACACAAAAGAACACAATCACACTTCGTCAGCCATCTCTTGAAACAAGAACACTCATTTAATACAGACAGAAGTCAAAATTTTGGAAATTGAAAACAGGTACACTGACAGACTTACATTAGAAGCCATAAACATAATAATTAATTAAACAATCCCCAGTACACTATTTTGAATGAACAAATTCCTTCTCTCGCCCCTCCTGTAGCTGGCCGCATCTCAGGCACATTAACCCCTCCGCCCGCCTCTTTTCCGCCACCCAACTGGGCCTTCCCTAATGGCCGTTTCTTAGAAAAACCAGGCGTTCTCCCCTCTCTATTGGGAACTTTCTTTTAAATAGCGTGCAATACCCTTGACCTTCGATGTGTTGCCTGATCTAACCGTTGCTCCTAGCCGCGTCAGAATCCATATGTCAGTTTGCTCCTCTGAATTTATTTATTTTCTACACTATTTGTTTCATTTTCACTTCATTTTAGAATAATATTGATAACATTCCAAAAACAAATATTTTATTTTAACAGTTATCTCACTTTATAGCTTCTTTAACAATTATGTTACATTGTACATTTGTTATTTCATGTATTCTTTATTCAAAATTATGTTTCTATTTTCACGTTTTATATTCCAATTTTTTCTATTTTGCTTAAATTCTAATTTTATTGAAGGCATAATAATATTCTGTAGTAGATAAACTTTTATTTTTCAATTTAGATGTAGTGTTATTATTTTTGTAGCATTAACGATTCTGCCAAAATAAACAGCTACGACAAAACAACGCCTCAATTATATTTTTTAGAATTATAAGCTATAGACGAATTCGTTCTATTTCCTATCAAATAGATGAATCTGATTAATAAATGCTTGAGCAATGCAGGACTCTTCACCACTATATGATAAATAATTTTGTTTTTATAAATGTTGCAATGAATGAATGAATGAGAGAAGAGCTCACATGATTATAATAAATATGGTCACAGGATTACGTAATTTTGTGATGCAGTTAATTGGTTCAGCGAAGGCGGCAGGTCCCGCGTGCGTATGCGTAGGGCAACACCCCATCATGTGCTCCCTAGCTGTAAATGCCTTAGGAAGATCTTGCGGCAGCAACAGTTTCGATAATTTGAAAATGCCGCCACAGGGTACTGGAGGGGCTAAATCGGTAGTGGGGGCAAATGGGCGGAGTTACGACCTGTGCGCACTCTACTCGGACACCACTTTTTACGGGACTAAAAATTACACGGTGGCTCCATCTCTGAATGGGACACTATTTCTGGGTACTATCTCCAGTGAACCGTACACACCTCTTTAGTCTATGCCGGAGGGATTTCCAGCGCCTGTGTGCCTAATGACCAGAATTTTTTTTAAAATTATATTTTATTTTGCAATTTGTTTGTGAACAAACATTTGGAAAAATTACATAGATTTATGCAAACAAATACATGAGAAGAGTAAAATCCAATGACCGCACTCCACCAATAATACATTATTCATAAAAATTAACTATGTATTTAAAAAAATAAAGTATTCTGCCATGGCTTCGTTTAGAGCTTTTACTGGACCGATTGTTGTATTTTTTCTTTTAAATGAAAGAATATGATCCCTAAATGTGTTATCATATATTGTTTATGTTGATTCACCACCATTTACGGTGTAAATTAATTAATTAAATCATTATTTAATAGTAGGCTTATCAATAGTCAATTGTTTTCTTTCAAAGGGTGACAGTTGCAAAATCGATGTATATGAGCCGATAGATGTGTGTTCACGCTACTTGATGTTTTGTTTTGATTGTTAAGATTTGTTTACAATTCGTCAAGGTTTTGTTTCAGTGTAATAATTGCATTGTGGTGTTGACAGTTTGCTTGTATTTGCTTCTGTGGTGTATTTTGTAGAGAACATTCGCACAGTAGGTTTTGCTCGGTTTTACTTTAGTGAAGTTGTTTACAGGTTATGTCGAGTTCTGAATCGTTGTCCACGCGCCCCAAAAGACGCAAACGTTCATTAACAGGACGCAGGGAAAGAGAAAGTCAGCTTAGGTATCGTGATAGTGAGGTCATTTCGTTTTCTTTTGGGTCATTGTCTACGAAATGTCAGTTTTGTTTTGCTTTGTACTTTCCATGTGAGAGAAATTCTGCAAACGATTTACTCTGTGTTGCTTAAATGGAAAAATAAGTATACCTTCGAGCAACATGCCAGAAGAAATTAAAAAGTTGTTTATTGGAGATGACGACTCATCAAAAAACTTTAGAAATAATATCCTTCAGTATAATAGAGCTATATCTTTTGTGCCGATATTACATTGTCACCTGGTCATGAGCCATACGTGTTCAAAATTTTGGGAACTCTACATCACAGAATATCTTCGTTATACCCTGAAATCCAAACAATGCAATATATTGTGAACATTAGTCTGGGTACAGTATTTTACATTTATCTCAGATCTTACCGTCAAATTTTGACGGGTTCTCACTAGTGAATTATAATTTCTGAAATGAATAATTTAAAGTCGATATGGAAGGTCTAAAGTATGATGTCGTTGAAGTCGTCTGGTGGAGTCGCTATTGGCGTAGTCGTGGAGTCGTAAGTTGATGGCTAGGATATTCGGATGGCTATGTAGTCTTTGTAGGTATTTTGCACTGGTATTCTTGATTTCTTCTTTTATAGTTGGAATTTGTAAGTCTTTGTGTAATGTTGTATTCGTTACGTACCAGGAGGCATTTACAAATTTTCTTAAGGCTATTGACTGGAAGCGTTGTAATATTTCAATATTAGAATTTTGAGCTGTTCCCCAAAGTTGAATTCCATATGTCCATACTGGTTTTAATATTGCTTTATACACAATTACTTTGTTTGCGATGCTTAACGATAATTTTCTTCCCAGTAGCCAGTTTAACTTTCTAAGCTGTAGGTCTAATTCTTTTCTTTTCTTCTTCATATGTTTTTTCCATGTGAGTCTTCTGTCCAGAGTAAGTCCGAGATATTTTGCCGAGTCATTTTGAGGAATAGATTGCGATCCGATTTTTATAGGTGGACACGTTTTGTGCTTCAGTCTGAAGGTCACTTGAACAGACTTCTTGTCAGTGATCTTGAGGCGTCAGCGTTTCTGCCACTTGTGTATGGATTGCAGATGTTCTTCCACGAGACGAGATGCTTCTGCTAGATCTTCATGTCGAGCTAAGATGGCTGTGTCGTCCGCGTAGGTTGCTGTCAATGCGTTTACAGATGATGGGATGTCGGCAGTACATAATGAATAAAGGAAAGGTGCAAGCACACTTCCTTGAGGTACTCCTGACTTTATAGGGATGAGTTTTGAAGTTTCACCGTTAAATTTTATTTGAAAATATCTCTCTGTAATATACGATTTTAACAAGTGATAGTAAGGATACGGTAGATTTTTCTTAATTTTATACAATAGACCTGGGTGCCAAACCTTATCGAAAGCCTGGATTACGTCTAGAAATACAGCAGAGCAATATTCTTTATTTTCTAGCGATTCACTAATTTCGTTTACTACTCGATGAATTATTCTACAGTCGAATGCCGTTGTCTGAAACCAAACTGATGGTGAGGTATTATTTCACTTTCTTGTAGAAATGGATTTAAACGTGACAGAAGCAGTTTTTCAAAAACTTTTGATAATATTGGCAGTAGACTAATAGGTCTGTATGATACAAATTCATGTGTTGGTTTGCCGGGTGACTATTACTTGAGCGATTTTCCATGGATCAGGGAAGTGTCCTAGTCTTAGGATGGCATTGAAGATGGAAGTAAGTAAGGCTATTAGTTTTCTTGGTAGATGGTGTAGAATTGTTGCTGAAATCATATCGTATCCGGGAGCTTTTTTACTTGGTAAATTCTTGATTGTTGTTTCATCTTCTCGAGCACTTACAGGTTTGATTTAGGGAGCTAGTTGTAATGGTGAATCTCAGAAATTGTAAATTTGTTCCTCTTCTTTTGCAGATATTTGTGAAGGAAATGGTTGAAAGATGTATGAGAAATGGGACGCGAAGCATTCCGTTTTCTCTTCGTCGGTTTTAGCCCATGTGTTGTCAGTTTTTCTGATGGGAGGAATAGGTTGCATTGGTCTCTTCAAGTATTTAGTAGTTTTCCAAAAAGAATGCTCTGAATTCGAATTCGGAATCAATTTTGTGAGTTTATCTTGTAGGGTGTGGTTTCGATATTCTTGAAGTAATATTTTGAGGTTTTGCGAAGCTGAATTTAGTCTTCTTTTGACTGCTGGGTCTTAGTGATTTGTCATTTTTTCTTTAATATACGTTTTGATTTCACCTTTTCTCTTATTACGTGTGGGATGTATAGTTTTTTGTTTTGCTTTATTTCTGGTGTAGTATGCCATGCAGCTTGATGAAGTTGTCTGGTTACATATTCTATAGCTTCATTTATGTCGAAAGCAGTTTTCAATGGTAGATTAGCTGTGCTGTTATTAACTAGCAATTCTGAGAAATATTTCCAATCTGTTCTATTGTTGTGGATTGAGGTTTGCTTATTGTCTTCAATAATGATTGAGCTAATGACTAGTAGCACTGGTGAATGATCAGACGATAGATCTTGTGACCAGTAGGTGTGAATGTAACTTTGGTTTACTCCTTTTACAATAAAGAAATCTAATACATCAGGAATTTTGTTAGTGTTTGTCGGCCAATAAGTGGGTTGGCCAGAAGAGTACGAGGATAATCTTTCGTTTGTTATAGTTTGATATAGAGATTTACCTTTCGGGGAGTTTAGTCTGGAGCCCCACAATGGATGTTTAAATTGTATTCACCGCTAGAAATACATCTTGGTCCAAGTGTTCTGAAAAAGCTTGCGAATTGTGAACTCTGGATTTTATGTTTCGGAGGGCAGTATATTGCTGCAATATTCAATGTTCCGAATGCATCACTTCCTTGAACGGATGTTGCCTGCAATTACGTGGTGCTACATTGAGAATTTAAGTGATGTTTAATTTATTCCCGAACAAGTATAGCTGTTCCTCCATGCGCTGTACCATCTGGATGATTTGTATAATACATGTTGTATCCTTGAAGCGAGAACAAACTTTTGTTGGTGAAATAAGTTTCTGAAATGAGGATGATATCCGTATTTGTTAACTGAAGAAAACACTTGACTTCTTCTCGGTGTTGTAGCAAGCTATTGGCGTTCCAAGCTGCTATCTTATATGATTTGTTCATTATTTAGCAGTTTTGACTCAAGATTTAAAAGTGCACTTATTTGTTCTGCTTGTCTGTTGAGTATAGTTTCAAATATTTCGAAAGTCTGTTGTATTATTGAGAATAATTGAGTATTAGACTCCGTGTTTGTTGCATTGTTGTTCAGACTATCCTTCTTTTGCGAGTTTTTCAGTGCTTGAGCATAAGCACTGATGGAAATTATTTATCGAAGTTGGTGGGCAGTTTTCTTGACCTGCATTCATATTGTTTTGTGAAGCACTGTAGTTTGAATCTTGTGGAATTTTAGACGCCTGTGGATATTTTTTATTACGTATTATTTGATAAATTTCACATCCTTTATAACTTGCTGTATGGGGACCTTCACAAAGGGCGCATTTTGCAGGCTTCATCTTGTTTTTCTTGTTATCACAAGTTCTGCTATCGTGATTCTCGCCGCACACTACGCACAGATAAGGATGGTTGCAGTAGTGTTTCGTGTGCTCCCAACTTTGGCAGCGATGGCATTGCACAAGATCTCGCTTTACTCTTGGAGCTTCAATTATTATTTTGGTATTTTGAAGGTACTGCAATTTATAAATGTCTTTGTTATTATCTTTTGGTTCCAAATCAATAAAAAATACCGGTAAGGGAGCTTTTGTTATACGGTGTTTGTAGTTATGAATGTTTCTTACAGTATGACCGTTTTCTTCTGCTTTTAGTTCATCAATATTTATTGTACGATGCATATTTTTTAAGACTATCCTAAATGCTCTTTCATGTTTTAGCTGATAGCTGTGAAACTCAATTTTCTCTTTAGTAAGGTATTTAATAAGCGATCTATAAGCTTCTGTTGTTGCCGATAAGATTTTAAATTTATCTTGACCCACAAGCTTGCAGTAGAATTCATCCTTCTTCACGACTTTTTGTAAAGTTTCTGACATTGCGTGAAAGTCATTTACCCCAGGGAGAAATATTGGCGGTGGCTTTTGCACCTTCTGAATATTGCTGGATTTGTGAATTTCATCGATTACTTTATCATTGGATTCATCGTCATTAATTAGTTCGAGATCTGCAAATCTATTGCATGATAGTATGCCACATATTTGCACTTTGACGTTTTGATTGTTTCTGACTTTCAGGGCTGTGAGATTTACATCTCTTGCACTTGCTTACAACAACTTGCCATTTATGAGTGTTGCTGTCACTACTTTAATTACCGTGGGTTGTTCGATTAAGTTCTGAATTTGTTACATCGGTTGAACTTGAACTGGAAGACTTACTGCAGGAGGAAAAAAGGGCAATGGTATTGCTATCACTGTACCTTGTGGTATCTGATGGAAAATGAGTTGTTGCTGCTGCTGAAATTGTTGTTGAAGAAACAACTGAGTTTGTAGTTCAGCTTGACTTGTAGTAGACGAATCCATTATGAATCCAGATTCCGGCTGGGAGAAGTTCTCCGAGGCCATATCGATTGTGTACTTCTTATGGAGGCAACATTATTTTTTGAAA
The DNA here is from genome assembly GCA_011170035.1 of Teleogryllus occipitalis. Taxonomy (NCBI): domain Eukaryota; kingdom Metazoa; phylum Arthropoda; class Insecta; order Orthoptera; family Gryllidae; genus Teleogryllus; species Teleogryllus occipitalis. Next base: position 57,749 of record BLKR01015536.1, read on the forward strand.
TCACCAGTTGAAACACAGAATTTTATAACAGGAAATACAATTGATCACGAAAACACTACACACTAGCCAGAACACAAAATGTGGACGCACAACTTGACCCCATGAGTCAACGCACAACATAGAATTCACGAGACACCGCGGAGTAGTGGGCACGTCCTCTCACCTCCACCGTTCGCGAGAGACTACCGACGAGGAAGTGCAGTTCGCAGAAAGTCTTGGGGGCGCTGCGTTGTTACCCGTCGAAGGGCGCCCCTTCCCACTCTTGTATGTACTCGATTCGGTGCGGCTATTCACCGCAGAAAGACCTCACAGATGTGGCGGCTTACGGGCGGGCTGCGAAGCGAGTCAAACCTTGCACCTTTGATCCGCCGTGCCTTGCCGGCCGGCCCGCCTGCCTGCCTGCCTGCCTGCCTGGGCGGGGGGGGGGCGGGAAACCGGGCAATAAATGCTAAAAATCAGACCCGGGCTGCAACTGCCCGCCGCCACCAATAGAAATAAGGAAAAATAAAAATTCATTATTGTGTTTAAAATTGTTCACTACAAGCATTTACCAAGCTTAGAATGTCGCCAATCATTTCTTAACAAAGATTCGGAATGGGTGAAAGAAAATTCTACTTCTACAAAAGTACATCCCAGTAATATACACTATACACTAAACTGCACCCCAGATGAATTTTATTAGAAAATTAAAATACATTAATAGAATATATTACAATATTTACGTGCAGTCGATGTTAAGTGAGTAGTAGTAGTAGCTCAGTGATGGATCCCGAGGTAGGGGGTTAAAGGGAATATACCCCCCTCCGATCAAACAATGCAGAAAGACAATTTTCTGTAAAATATATTTGTTAGTTTTCGATCAATCAACGAATGTGTTGTTTGAAAACTGAGCAAGCACGGCGTTGAAATTACTTTTGTTCACGAAAATCCGCTCATCGCAAAACCATCTTTGGCAGTACACAGCAAGCGGGGGGGGGTAATCATGGCGAAGATATGGGGAGAGGAGGCGAAGAATCACGGTGAAGATATGGGTCAAATAAGCGTAGCAGCATTTCATTTGATTTGTAAGAAAGTTGATTCCGTAACATATATTGCAAACGCGTATCTGAAATGTATTTGACGTATAACGTATAAATAAGTTAAAATGAAACAAAATATATAGTAAAAGGTAAAATATGTAAAAATATGTAATTATGTTTAAATATATAAAAATGTGTAAAAGAAAGTTAGCTCTAATTCATTCACAATGTCTTGTAAACTCTAAAAAACATTATTGAATGCAGGTATCTAGTTCCTGTAAAAACATGTATTTTCATGGCAACCCGTTCCCTATTAATTAGCTTTTCGTAAATTGGAAGGAAGTTACTTTCTCTTTGTGGATGGTGTGAGCGACATTATTCCCATTGAAAATACCGGTATAATATCGGTATAATTTTTATAGACGTTCATACCGATATAGACGTCCTATAAAGGTATTTTACCGGTATAAAAGAATAAAGGTATTTGATAGAGCAATGAAAAAATACCGGTATTTTTATCGGTATTCAATACCTTTTCGGAACTTCTAAGTAAGAAGTTCCCGAAATAAACTTTTATTCTTGAGGTTTCGGTCACGTTTTCACCATAGGTTCACACCGTGTGGTGGGAGGGTGACCTGCCGGCTCACAAATCTGTTATTCGCCAATCTGGCAACATCTGTGGTTGAGGCACCGACCCTTCCTTTCTATTCGGATGCGGGCGACGTTTACGACTCTCGGCTTCGCTGACGCTCAGAAGACTCGGAATCTGCAAGTCTAGTATTAATAAACTGGGAAGAAATTTCAACAATTCTGAAGATTGTGGACAAATGGAGGAGGCATATACCAAAACAATGAGAGCACAATGCCGATAAAATATGTACGTGAATGGGCACAGCAGGTATTTAATTTTAATTTCTGTATATTTTTCAGAAATTAGTATATTGACTATTAATTTAAATTATATAAACTACAATTCGACTGCCATTTTTTATATTTGATGGAAAATGTAGTTGTGAGTTATTATAAAAATACAAAATAGTGGACGGCATTTTCCATTTCAAACTTCTAAATTGTTCACTAATGCCATTTTTCATCTGAACATCGTATTTCTATTTGTTTTGAATATTCTTGTGAATAAGAAAATCTTTTCTGTTATTAAAATAACATTTCTTATTGTTAATTGGGTACATTCTTAAATTCATTTACTGAATAATAAATGTTGTGCAAAGTAAAGTTGTCAATTCTAATTCTTTGAACGTAATAATTTAAAATAATTTTTTCTCTCCATATCTTTTCAGAAAGGGTTTACGTCAGAAATTTTTAAACTGTAAAATAAAGTTCCTCTTCACAGTGTGTGTCTGCTTCTTAGGAGCGAAGCAAGACACTAACCTTCTTATCAACAATGGAAAGTTTGATTAATTTCATTGTACAAATCACATCATGGGCTGACATTTGTTAAAAAGTTAGAATGAGATTGCTGTGTTAACATTTTTAAAATACGGATAGCATTTCAACGCTTATTGGTAAGTACTAATTAAAAAATTCCTTTATAACAAATATCAGTGATTTTTGTTGTTGTTTTATGTCTTTTAGCTACCGTTAGTTTGGCGAAGAGGATTTCTCACACAAACACAATCAGTTTTGAAATTTAAGTTCCAAATAAGGAATCACAGTATTACAAGTTTATTCAAATAATTAAACACACAAATCTTAGTTCATGTGATTGTCTCATGAATTAACATTCTAAACACAATTTTTCTAATATTTTTGACAAAGATAATCTATAAAAAAGGCTTTATTTCGCATTACGTAAAAAACACAATCTTTTTACTAACATGTATAACAATATTCTTTTTAAATTAAAATATAGATTTTATGTATGATTCTGTTTTGGTTTTACAATTTTATTGGTGGACTTACGTTTAGATCTATTCTTTCCCCCTTACAACTCTAGTTTTTTACTGACTTTCATTGTTGCATATTCTAAATAATAACGTCTATTTTTTACGTTAGTCGGCTCTCTTCTGCAATGTCATTGTTCTTATAATGGGAACAAGTTCCTGTTATAGATTATGAAATTATTTATTTTTTATTTATTTACAAAATATATGAAAATACAGCACTATCCTGATAATTCTCAAGATCATTTGTTTAAAATCATAAAAAATATAAGTTTTTTCACAATACGAAGTTTTGGTTTTCTCTCCTATCTAATTTTGTACTTACTACTTACGTTTTTCACTGATACTCGAAGTTCAATGATTTTCATTCTCTGTATTTCGTTACCTATTTTAAAATATTTAATAAATATCTTCAAAAAAGTTTGTCATTATTACCGTCCTTGATACCGAAAAGTAAATTGACATCAAAACGTCCATCCGTCTGTCTGGTGTATGTGAATAAACCTAGCTCCATGCGTAGGATTTGTTTCAAATTGAAGAAACCATTGTCGTTTATTGAATGAATCGAAGCTCTGCGATTTCGAAAAACATTCATTAATTTTGGGAGGACTTTATATGAAGCCCTGGGGACATTTTAAAAATGTTCTGAAAAATGGCTCAAAATTTTTTCTTTAAAGGATATAGCCGAATAAGGCGGAGAAAAGTGTCCCCAAACCAAATCGATAATCACGATTCTCATATAAAAGAGACTACAAAATGACGTAGATTCACAAAAAATCAGTCTCCTAGGGCAATCTGTTGCAGAGATACAACGAGAAATGTGTTTTGCATGTTCCATTTTTTCTCAGCATGTAGTGCATGTAGCTGGCTGAAAAAAATTGGAGCGACGGGGAAACATAGTTGAATTTGAAGGTATTTTTGTCAACGGATTTTCTCGTCGAAGCCATATAGAAAAAAATTAAAATTCAATTTCAACGTGATAACGTTGGAGTACTGTCTCAATTTTTTCCCTAAAATGGGTCTTATAACATTCTATAAGATATATTTTTTCAGATTTTTAAATAATGTGGACGGTAGTGAAAAAAATTAAAACCGATTTTTTTCAGTTTAAACATTTGAAATTCCAGTCAAAATGTGATTAGAAAAACTTGTTTCACTAAAGAGTTTATATTAAAATTATTGAAAGGTCTCGCTTACCAGGATGATTTGGAACTTTTTGGTGACAAATGTTTGTTTTGTGTGGAAAGTATTTATATTATCGAAATAAAATCATCAAATCTCTTTTGCTTTTAGATTTATCTATTGCTTGTAATAAAAATCAAATTACTCGGTTTTAGGTATATTAATCATTTATGTTTATAATATAAATCAAATTACTTAGTTGTAGATTTATTAATCATTGGCAATTAATTATTGTCACTTTCTTCTGTAATTGGGATCACAGTCTACTCAAAATTTCTGTTTTTCAACATTTCTATTTAAGAATACCTGTTTAACAATTTTCGCCAAGTAACGAGCGTGTGCCAATTGTGTGTTTAAATAATCGCAGCTATGTTGGAGTAGCATTCTAAGGTGCCACTTCCGATCGCACGTTGACAATTTCGTTTCCCTCCCGATATTTCCACGGTGGAAAAAGATGGGTGGGCTCCTCCGGTGCACCGAGTTTTACACGTTCTGCGCAGCACCAGCTTCCGTCATGAACCATGAGACCACTTCGTTTGAAAAGCGAGACCAGTCGTCGGCCGCCATGTTTCATGGTGAGCAAGAAGTGTTGAGAAACATTTTTTAAGTGGCGTCAATGGACAATTTTCAACAGTGACTGAACAAATGTAAGACGATTAAAGGGTAATTGAAATAAAAGATATAATATTTTAAAAAAGTGCTTATCTGTTTCTGTTTCAATTACTTGTAACTGTGATAATTTGGCATTTAAATTCACGCTAATATTATGACACACACTGGTGCCTGAAGCTCATTGGCTGAAGTCGGATGCGCAATAAGCCACCCATCTCTTTCCACCAACGATATTCTGATTCAGTTTGATACATAATCGATGTAACACCTATAAGATTTCGAGTCCATTTATCGCGTTTAAATCTGTGTTTAAATAGAGTCTGTGTTTAAATAGATCGCCAAGAATTAGAGACTATACTGATTAGAGACTATACTGATCGCCAAAAAGAAACATAATGTTTACTTTAACAAAAACAAGATATAGTATAATGAATTAGTTTACATTTGCATTATATAATTTTAAAAAAAGACTCAATATGCCTGTAACAAATAATGTACTTCCGGGTCAATGACCCCCATCTCGATCAGGTTTTTGTCCAGTTTCCCTGATCCATTGAGCAAATGCTGAGATGGCCCCTTGATTTGCTTCTGGACGTAAATGTAGCTTCACTATGCGCACGTTTTGTTGAACGTTCCTTTGCTTGTAGTGGTAGTAGAGCTTAGGGTGAGTTTCTATTTTATTAACAATACAGAAAAATCAAGTCTTTTCGTTTCTTTACCGTTAAAAATAAGTTTTCCATAATTTGGCAACGAAAATATCTAGTTTTTGACATGTTAATCTCTCGCTTTTTTAAATTTGTTATTATTATTATTAATATTAATCTTTCAACTATTAATAGTTAAATTGTTGGGAAGGGATTCTGAAACTCAAGAAAGCGTGCGCAGATGATTTTCTCCCCCATACGTCACATACAGTTTTTGACTGTTTTTGACTAAATAAATAAATAAATAAATAAATAAATAAATAAATAAATAAATATCGGTTAAACCATTTTTTCCAATCACATTTAGGCGCGAATTTCAAATTTTTAAACTGCAAAAATGGTTTTAATTATTTTACTACCGTCCGCATTGTTTAAAAATATGTAAAAAAGATATGTAATAGAACGATATAAAACTCATTTTAGAAGAAAAAATTGAGACAGTATTCCAACATTATCACGTCGAAAAATAATTTCGAAATTTTTTTCTATTCGAATTTGGCGTCAAAATCCTCTGATAAAAATACCTTCAAATTCGACAATGTTTCCCCGTCTCTCCAATTTTTTTCAGCGTGATATATGTAATAGATGCTGAGAAAAAAAACATGCAAAACACGTTCCTCGTTGTATGTCTCCAACAGATTGTCATAGGAGGCTGACTTTTTGTGAATAGATGTAATTTTGTATTCTCTTTTAAATGAGCATCGTGATTCTCGATTTGGTTTGGGGGCACTTTTCACCGCCTTATTCGGCTATACCCTTTCTTGTAATAATAGAATTAAATACACTTAGAAGGGTGGCATAGGTCCGATTTTCAGGGTTAGCTCTAAATTTTCGGTAATAGTATAAGTATGAAATTTTTCGGCCACTTCTTACAAATACAATACTGAAGATGGCGATTTTTCCCTCAAATGAAATTTGCTACCCATAATTAGTTTTTTTCATTAAGGATATACACATTGTTTGGAACTTTTAGTAGTTTCTGTGAAAGATTGAGTGAAATATGTGCAATTTTAAAAATAACAAAAACAACAGATTCTCAAAAACTGTTCCAAATTTTTTTCTTTACACTTTTAGTAAGAATTGTGCTAAATGTAATCTATAAGATGTCATAAACGCCATATTGCTCTATTCTTTTGTTTTTCAAAATTACAAAAAACATTTTGACCTGTCTCTCACGACGCTAAGATTTACATTAGAGGCGATTTCTTCGCATTATATTTATGGGTACATATGCTTTCAATAATGTCATTTAAAGTTTCTCAATTACTCAGCAGTTTTGTGTGAAAATAAACTCAAAATTCCGCATTTCCAGAAACGCTCAAACACCATTTTCTCAAAAATGGCTCCACATTTTTTCTTCAAACTTTCTAACAGATAGGGTTAATGGCAGTTTAATATGACGTAAAGTTGATTTTGGGGTATTCTTTTGTATTTTCAAAAATTACCCAATTTTTTTAAATATATCTAACGGCGTCAATATACACATTTCCATAGATTTGTATACATTACTGCATTTGTGAATGTAAGTGATTTAAATGACTTTAAATGAAGTTTTTTCGAAAACTCAATAAATTTCTGTGAAAAAGAGCTTCAAATTTCGCATTTAGAGAAATGCTTAATCGCCAGTTTCTTAAAACAGCTTCAAATTTTTCAATGAAAATTTCTATTTAGGACGAGGTTTTACTATTCTTTAATATTGCCTGAAGTAATATTGCGGTTACTATTAGTAAACCGAAAAGATAAGGAAATATCAAAAAATGTATTTTGGGCGACGACAGATGGCAGCTGGCAAGAGGATGGGGCAAGATCATAAAGCCACTCCACACCAACGAAATTAGAAAACTTTACTACGAGAGAGTCTGCGGCATTCTGTAGCACCAGTAGTTTATAAATTACCTTTGACTCAAAAATATATGGATATGTGTTTTTATAGTCAAATAGTTA